>QLOJ01004544.1:0-16642 GCA_003313625.1 Tricholoma saponaceum
GCGGATATTTGAGTTGCGCGTTAACTGCTTAGCGAGTGGTGATACACTAGTTAGCGTGATGAAGTCGGATGAAGAGAAAAGATGAGAAGCTATAAGCAGCCAAGTCTCTTGAGGCACAGAATGCAGGAAGTGATCAGTGGGCACCTCATGTGCGGACGGGACATTGAATGAATCAAGTGCATTGAATAGATCTAATCTAACGTCCAGCGCGGTGATTCCAATAGCGGACTGCGAATTGGCATACCGCGAAGGCAAAAACTGCAGTGCTGAAGTATGCTTGAAGGCCCCCTGCTTGTCTATGTCGATGTGTACAATGACGCAGTGGAAAAAAGAGAATTCAATCCCATAGATGACACCCTGCACGTTAGCACAATCGATGGCCACATCAACGAGATCTACAACCACGGCTTGGAGATTTCTCTCGTCGTCTAGATGTGTAGCCATTCGGAGGCATACACGAGGGCATAACCATGTAATACCTTGAACTTCATTTGATGATTTTAAGCCATGCTCATCATTGAACATTGCTCGAAATCTCATCACAATTCGGAACTTGCTCCAAGTACAGACCCAATCCACTGCTTCATCACTATGGCAACCTGAAAAAATTAAACGCAGGCCGCTTCAGCGGAGTGTAAGGACTCAGGGACTCCAAGGATTTCGTGGATTGGCACGATGCAATCTTCCGCAAAACAAGATCGGTAACGGTCCACCACTGTCTGGGGAATCTCTGGAGGGGGGGTTGCCAACTATAACGATGCTTCTTTGGCGTCGAGACACGATATGCTCGGTGACCATAAGAATCGGAGCCGATGGACTGACATTTTCGGAGGGCATATTGGCAAGGCGAAAAAAAGGTCGAGAATCCACTGAAGTAAGAGCTTAGCAGGTCAATAGTAGGTTAAGTGAAACCGTGACACAGCTGGGAATGGGAGATGGAATAGCCATGTGACTGTCATGTAACTATCACGCTTATCGCGATTTTGATATGTCATGTGATCATAAAGTTCCGAGTACTACTACTACTACTACTGTGCATGATGTTTCGCGGACTATCGAGTATTGTACGAAATGGTCTTCATCGTAGATTTTCATCTCTTTCCCAGAATTATGCCTTTCTGGAATCACTTGTGTCTCATCCAGGAATAACTTGTCTCTCGCTTAATCGACCTCAAAGCAAGAACGCTATTTCTTTGGCTCTTCTTCAAGTGACCCATCTTCTATCTTTTATCGCTTGCAAACTTTGCGGTTTATCTTGAATTCTTCTAGCAACTTCGAGAGAGCCTTGAGACTGTTCATTTCGACAAAAAGTAGCTTTCTTGCTTGATGTGGTGTGCTGATACTCATTATAGTGCTTTGGACAGTGTCCGGGTGCTTATTCTCCGGTCGACGACAGTCGGAGCATTTTGTGCTGGAGCTGACCTTGCGGAGAGGCGTACTATGTCACAAACACAGGTCGCAAAGTTCCTCGCGGATCTCCGAGATGCCCTAGGGAGGTTGGAAAATCTCCCTATGCCTACCATAGCAGCTATTGATGGACCAGCTTTGGGTGGCGGTCTCGAGTTAAGTCTGGCTTGCGATTTACGAGTAGCAGGTAACTTTGTGTCGTTCTCTGCCTCGATCAATGTACTTATTTATTCTAGGCCACAGTGTTACAAAAATCGGCCTTCCTGAGACAAGCTTAGGGATTATACCGGGTGCTGGTGGTACTCAAAGAGCTGCAAGGCTTCTGGGCCCTTCTAAGGCAAAAGATTTGATCTTCACAGCCCGTGCACTATCTGCAGAAGAGGCGCTTCATTTGGGTAATTCTTAGTCTCATCTCTCCTAAAATTCCGCCGACGATTCGGCAGGTCTTGTTGACTACATATCAACCCCGGATTCAAGCGCATTTGAACGCGCGCTTTCATTAGCTGAAGCCATTGCCAAGAATGGTGTGGCTTGTTCAATGCTCTGGCTGATACACCTGGCTTATCATCCGCTAGCACCCTTGGCTTTACGAGCAGCGAAAGTGGCTATTTCCAGGTCAGAAGATCTCGCGCTGGAGACAGGTTTGAACAAGTCTTCTGTGCAATGTCCATATTTGGTATTTACCTCTTGCCACAGGCCTTGATTTTGAACGAGCATCTTACGAAGGTTTGCTAACAAGTCAAGATCGGTTGGAAGCACTCGAGGCATTCAAAGAAAAGCGACGTCCTGTCTTTAAAGGCGAATGAATTATGGAAATAGATCACGATTACATGCTGATTCTCAAGATGCCAATATGTTCATTAGAAGGGCCTCGTCGGCATTGAAAAACTACTAGTAAAATTCGTAGGAATAGCGAGACCTTCACTCAGCTTTAATCCTTCCAGTTCCTTCATCATCACGCTCAGTCGACCAAATCGGTCTTTCAAACCCCGGCTTTCAGGGCCTCCGTTACCATCCTCTGGGAGGCCCTCTGTATCGTTGAATAATTTCCCAAATTGGCCCCAATCGCTCCGTAAGGTGAGGTAAGGTTTGAGTAAACTAGCATCTATACGTCCCAGATAACCCTCTGTGATATATGATTTGAGTATCTCTGGTCGTACAAGAAACACGTTTCCCAGCTGGCGGATGAATTCAAAGCGTTCATGGAGTGCGGGAATACCAAAGCTGCTTATTGTGTCTTGATATGATTTGAGGTCTCTGTATGTGACGATGTCAATAAATCGTGACTGATTTCTTGAGTCAAGGTACAGACTTAGCAAGCATCAATCCACCAGTCGCGCTGACTGGGAACTTTCGCAGGTGTTCTAACAGGGCACTGGAAACATGATTTTCAGTGATGATTGCTTAGTCAAAGTAAGAAGGTGAGTTGCCTGTGGAATGCAACTCCGATTTCTGTAAGAAAGACTTCCAGATTCTTCCCGCTCAAGTTCTGAGTGGAAGCATCACGGACTTTCTCCAACACATCGCAGCACAACATGCATGGCTCAGTATTTACACGAGCAAATGATAAATCATCGTCTCGCGGATTAAAATCATTACGCTTCTGCCTCGTGAGCATCGCGGATAACCAAGAGACAACCGCTAAGCGAAATATTCGGTTCAGCAAAATCACTATGCAAAGAGAGAAGAAGTACCGTCCGTGACGCGCTGCAACAGCTGGTTGGCAGCTCCCTCGAGTCTGCTTACCGATTGATTGTTAAAAACAACCATCTCACGTCGGATGGTAACCGAGGAGCTAGCCAACGGAAGCAGGGCAGTATTGACGTATTGCTGCCATAGATGACAGATGAGGTCAACAGATCTTATGATGGCTAATGGCTGCAAGCTTGGCTCAGTTTTGGAGTCAGCTGCCTCCAAACGCATTTGAGCGCTGTTTTCACAATGAGTAAAAGGTAGGAGGTATTGGATAATGCTCACGTCTCAATCGCCGCTCCGACATATGCGCTGCCAATAGCCTCTGCAAGCACTCGGAGCAGTGCAAATGTGTTTTTGGCACTGTAATCCATTAGCCGTCTGAAAGATCAAAACAATGGACACTCACACATCATTTGCCAAGCTGAGCTCAACGCATCGTCCTATAGCCTCAGCATGCCATTTGAGCATCTTTTCTGCGAGATCTATGCTCAACAAGCCATCCTCTTCTCGAATGGGTTCTTCACTGGATTTGTCTTGGTTAGGGGCATTGATACCCCCAAATCTCATGAGCGCAGCGGCGGCCTGAGCCGACGGTGTTGAATTGCCGCTGCTGGATGTCGCTGCTGCTGCACTCAACTGGTTGACCATACGGTCAAACACGGATGCCTTTCCCCGATGTGTTCTTTCCTGCCAAAATGAAGTTGATTAGGGACACAGAAGATCGATTCAGGGTCGCGTACATGATATCGGGTGAAGTTGGTCAGGAGGCTTGAGTAAAGTGTTCCCAAACTTCGGCTTTCGCGCTCAAGATACCTTTGGCCTTCCGTGTAAGGAACAAATAACTCTTCTAGAGCAGTCTCTAACATGGTGCTGACCGCTGCAGATGTGCCGACAGGTGGAGCTGCTGCGGAACCTGTCAGAGATCGGCGAAATTCGGTAGCTTCATAGGGAGTTCGTGGGGATATATGAGGGAGTTCGTAGGTTTTAAGATCCTCTACAAGATTAGAGGCTTGGATGTGAGCAAGCTGTAGCACACGAAGATACGCAAGATCTGAAATGGCTGAGCCCTGATGAAGAAGTTGCTCCATATGCTGCTGTATCTGTACGAGAATGAGCTTATTTCTGCAAAATGCTGTTGGCGCTGTCTTACTGATTGCGCAAATACTCGCTGCAGAAAGACCTGCATTACTACCGACGGGTTGGGGAATACAGCTTTGACAATCTGTGCTTCTGTATCGACAGTTGCACGGATTTCAGCGAACAGTTCAGTCATCCCTAGTTCACTCTTTGGTGGGCTTGCATCGGGATCTGGTAGTAGGCTCCATCTGTTGACAGGTCATTGAAAGTTGAAAGAAGAGCGTGAACAAACGCACAGCAGATTGTCATCTGTGGGCTTGTGCTCACGCACATGATTGATAAAGAAATCATGCTGGTTCACGTAAACTTGAACGCAGGATGCACCTCCATTAAATTCTAGGAGGGTTTGTGCACAGTGCTAGTCAAAACAAACTCGTCAGATAATTGGTTTGAAAGAAAATTCTGGTATTCATGACAAACATGCATCATTTTAGGATCTCCCTTTCGATAACATCTATCAAAAAGATTGAGCATCTCTTTTTCAAACTTTTCGCAATATTTCTCGATGTTTTCCCGTGTCTGTCCAATCTTTCAGCACTCTAAGCTCAGCATCCATAACTAAGGTACCTTGTCGGCGGAAGGGAGATCCACTTCTTTGGCAACTGTATTCAATCGGCGCAGAATGACAGCAACCTGCCGTCTACCCGCCCTGCCTTCTTTCCGCATAGTATCCAGACGTGCCGTATCGCCTTTGCTCATTTGATTGTAAAAATCAATCAGATCATACGCAGCTTGTGCTCTTTGACGTTCTATGTGTACCGTCTCGAGCTGTTCACCTGACAGTTCTTCAGATGTCATACACGTTCTCAAGGAGGGCGCACAAACCTATTCGAACAGCGGTGCTGCTGACCTCGTTCATCCGGGCCTCCATACCAGAGAAGGAGTTGCCAACTGTCTGTGGTTGCTATAAATAAGACATCGATAAAACTGGTGCCCACATACTTCGAACCCACGGTTCAGCTCTGCCATCCTCTTGGAATACTCTCGCTCTGCAACCCGTACACTCTTTTCCATCTGTTCCGTCTTTGTCTGCACATCTTTACGCACGGCAATGAGCTTGTCTACCGCTGCCTCAAAAGTTCGTATGAAAGGTTGGGGGTCGAATGCTGTATGAAAATTAAGAAGCTTGAGCTTGAGGAAGAAGGGAGAGTGCAACATACGTCCATTATCGGTTTTGGATTGTGCTATTAGCTTCTCAGAAACCGATCCAACAAAGTCAGTGACATCAAATTTCCCCTGCCAGATGATTGTGTGTGAGTGTACGCAGTACTCGCCAATCATGCAAACCAGACCTTGAATTCAGAGAGTTGAAGATGTTCCTCGACGCTGGGATCCAATGACGATAAATTCTGACTCCTGGACATAAATTGATATCAGAAACACAGAAAGCAGCCCGAATTTGAAGTAAGTTTTCTATTTTGAACGGCAGTGGAAGTGTGTTTGTGTCTATTGAGAGCAGAAGCTTACACCATTCAGATTTTCGACTTTGAACTTGAAGTTTTTGCTTGGCAGTGATATTGAAAAATGGAATCTCCTCATCCACTCAAGTCCCTCCTCCAACTCCAGCTGGCCTCCGATTCTTCCGCCGTCATCAACCTCCCTTATGTGTTAACTTCACTCACAAATGACGACTTCCTACCTTCCTCTCATCTGTCGAAATGGACAACACGAATAAACTCACTGTTGTATTCAAAAGAAGCTGGCGGTCGGTGGGCTGGCCTATGTCTGGCTCAGAAAACGTCTGTTCTCTCAAAGAACACGATGCTGGAATTTTCCCAGAGTTGGTTGGGTGTTGCTTTACCAATATTGTCTGTCTGTACTCCGCACCCTTATCTTCATATGCTTCATGTTAATCAACGTACGTCGAAAAGAGAAATGAACCATTGCCTACTTTGAAAAGTGCCATACGGCTTGTGCGGCTGATATTCATTGCGGGCCTAGGAACTCCTGAATTTCAACGTCAAGTAGTGACACCCAATGTCCCGAAATTCACGGCGGCTATTATAGAGCTTGCAGAAAAGCATCATGACGAAGAGTTAAAGGTATATATGACATTCCCTTGTTATATAGTTCTAATCCTTCTTATTCCACCAGGTCCTCATATTGACGACCCTCACACGACTTGTCCCCCTGTATCCTAATCTACACAGACCTTCGCATGCAGCATTGTCTGCGCTCCCTCTGCAGTTCTTGAACGGCAATGCTCCCAATCCGACAAACAAAATGTTACTTGAAGCTGCATCGCGACTATATGCTGCTTTGCACTTCACTGGCGGAAAGGTTGGCGCTGCGAATCTATGGAGGAAAGCATTGGATGAAACTTTAGGTTTTGTTTGGAATGCCTTTTTTGCACTGAGATCAACATTTCTCACCGAAGGTCAGAGAGACATCTCTCTCTCCCCAAGCTATGCCTCATGTCATGCAAGGACGTACTGCTGTGCCGGCTACGGATATCGAGTCCCATATGTCAATCATTCTCAATATAGACCGTCTGCGATGCGGGACTGTTGTTATATGTGGCCTCTTGAGGTAAATATTCGGAACCTGAGCCGGGAGCTTTTCTAATCCACTTTAGTTCAACAACTAATCGTCCCGTTCAAGTCCCCTTGGGACCTCTTGTAAAGTTCATCACGACCCTCTTGTGCTGCACAAAAGATGACAAGGTGGCTTTTCAACCTCGCGTTTTCTTCGTCGTGTTGATTGTCAATAGCAAGTGGACTATTCTGACCCTGAAGCCCGAGCAATGGAGGTTACAATAATCCCTGAGATTTGGAAGTTCAGCTGTGATATCCTTTCCTGCTTAGCAAAATGGTAGATTACTAACTCTCCAGTGAACAATCTGACTGATGATTGTAGCGCCCGCCATCACTTGACCCCCAACCTAACACGGCTGATGTCATACCTTACTTTCCGCCTGGAGCAAAATCCAATGCCGTATGTTGAAAAGAGTTTCTATAAAGAATGTATGTTCTGCTGACATAACTCATAGCTCTCAACGTCTCTTCTTCCTGACAACAATTCGGGACGTCCTGATCCACTGCCATCCTCTCGACTCTCCCTTATTATCAACTCGCCTGGCCAAAGCTGTTCTCCCTTCGATTTCTGTCATCCTTTCCGCTCCCACCAGTTCTCAGAGTATTGAAAACACACCTGCCATGTCGAGCAGAGGGAAAAAGGGGAGGAAACGAGCACGCGGCTATGAGGGTGATGAAATCTTCAAGCTCTCTCGTGAAGTCATATGCCCAACTATTGATAATGGCAGGGTTCTTCTTACTGCACTTGAAGGTATAAAGATGCACACCTCCATCTCAATTTCGTCCTCATGCTCTTTTCAGTGATGCAGCTTCTCCTCCGAAATCCACACCTTTCTTCAGCAATGCATTCATTATCATCCCGTGTCTTGTTAAATATTCTTCTTTTGTTGCCACAGATGTCGCCGGCTTCTTTATCTCCCAATCCTAGTCTTCACGCAGACCTATGCCAACTTGTACATGTAATTAGTATGGAAATAGGCTCTGGGTCTGCGAGTGTCATGAGCAAGAGCCTTGGCCTTGTCGTCCGCGCCACAGTAACAAAAGAGAACAACAACGTACGTCCAAATAAACTGTAATTAACAACGATCTAACAGTGATTGTTGCACTCTAGACTTCCCTTCGTGACCTTGACATCTTGTTACACCCTCGGGTGCCACCACTTGTTCGCTCATTACCTCACGTGGAGTCGCTGTCTTTGTTCCATGCAGAAGAGTCGCAGGAGGAAGCCGAAGCTCGTGAAGCCCTTGGTTTGACATATCGAGAAGCATCACATCTGGAGCTACCACCTTCCATACAAGATGTCCAAATAGAAGGGACGAGAGTGCCATCAGCCGAGGTCAAACGCACGGAACCTTCTACGCTCCAGGCTCAGACATCCACAAATCCTATCCTTCTGCCTAGGAGGCTATCGGATTCAGCAATTGAACAACCAGATGATGATGGGAAATGGCCACCAGTGTTCGCCTCGGCACCATCCTACCATCCACCCCCACTAGAATCAGCTCTGGAAAAAAATGCAGCCCCAAACAACAACATTTCCGAGTCGTTAGCTCCATTGTATCCAAATCCCATCATGACGACCGCGGACAAGGAGGAAGATGAAGAAATGCCTGCGATCAACTTAGATTCAGATTCGGATGGAGATTAATTACTTTTAAACCTATAGTACTGACATGATTATGATCCTGATCGTACACGTTTCCGCTTGAAGTTGTCGTCATCTAAGTCCATACTCTCGTCTGAACCAAGGTCATCGTCTAATGGACTATTTGCGAAGGTGGCTATCTATTGCAGGACGTATATGTGATGGTGTTTATGACGTATTGACCAGACCAACCTTTTCAAGAAAGGCCTGTGACACAACGTTTTCAGGATCTAAAGTTAGGGAACGCTCAAAATGGGATTGAGCGTCTCGCAGGAGACTTGAATTGAAGGATACCGCAGCGCCTATTGGCAGATCAGTTAGGTGGAGTAAGAAAAATCAAGACCGGTCAAACTTGCTGCCTGAAAGAGAAGGCTGCGCGAGGTAAAGAGAAATCAAGCCGGCATAGGTATGAAGGACGGGATTGTCTTGATATGGAAACGAGGGTAGATACCTTGCATCTCCTCATTGATGGTTTGGAAGAAAGAGTACAATGGACAGGCTCACAGTTCTAGTTCTTCCAAAGCCTTCCTGTGGCTGCCAGCGAGAATCAAATGAAGAACTAATTCCTTTATGATATCTTCACGCTAAGAAATAATCAAGCTGATCGAGGCAACTCGCAGAACGAGCGCCCTACTCACGTCTTCTGTGTTTCGAAGCATCATCGTGCGCAGGTATTCCAAGCGTTTTTGTGTGTGGTTCCCCTCGTCAACGCCTGCACAGAGAAGATGCAAGCCAGTAGTCCACATGGTCATCCAATGTACTTCCTTACACCTGGCCAGAATACACCAAGCACGGCGAGCTCGGGCAAGGTCATTGCGATGAATTGATAGTTGAAGGAGATCGTAGAGACGACGTATGTGAACTTTCCGAGCAGTCAAGGGCTTCCGTGAATCCAACGACGCGAAGAGGAATCTATGGTCAGACGACATCCAATTCTTGGACGTGATGTCAATTCGTCAAGTCACCTTGAAGCGATGAGTCCGATCATACAATTCTCGGGCAAACACAACCAAAGACTTCGATCTTGACACCACCACTTGCTCCAAGTCAAAATGGACGACGAGCTCACGTTTGGTACTTCAGTATGGGGAACGAGTGAAGAAGTGGACGTTACTCCTCTTGCTCTGAAAACGGTCTCTTTACTACCTACCTCTTCTATTCTTCAAAAAGACAATGATCCGTTCGACGACTTTAGTGGCCTAACGGAGTCAAATCCAAACGCGGCGGATGATGATTTTGGAGACTTTGGAGACTTTGGGGAGGCGGAGATAATACATTCGACCAGTTTTGAGGACGGCATCGGGTTCAGGGAGGAAGTTCCGGTCGCGGGACCTTCATCACATCGGGAGTGGCATCCGTTGAAATTGAACCCTTTACCTCCCCGATCAGAACTAGCAGAGCAGGTGAATGAGATACTTGAGCCAATATGGGGGTATGGAGATCCGTCAGAAATCTTGACAGATGAGGGAATACGTGAGGTTGAAGGGATCAGTCAAATACTGGTAACTTCAGAAAGGTACTTGATTCCACTCAGCGTGTACTTGCTTTGTTTTATGTTTTATTGAATGATTTAGTCGTGATTTGTACAAGATGCTCGTTGAATCTCCACCGCAGATAAAACCACCAAACTGGACGCGATCACGAATACGTCGGCAACACCTCATCGCACTGGGATTACCTGTCAATCTAGATGAAGTTCTGCCGCGTGCTAATGGAAAGCCTTTGCCGCCGCTGCAAATAACCACTCGACCAATGTCTGCACCACCGGGTCCGCTTAATGCACTTTCGCACAACAATGTGACACGATCTCGTGCTGGGACACCGATAAGCCGACAACCTACCCCACCATCACACTTTGGTCCGAAACCAGAACTAGATCTTGCAAAAATAGATACACTCTTGGAACTTGACCCAGGTCCGATCCGTATACACGCCGTTTATATTGCGCCGTACTGAATGCAAATTTACCATTGTAGAGATGTTAACGATTCAGCCTCTGTCTATGCTCGAGCGACATCTGGCGGAACTTCGTACTCAAACGGCATCAGCCTCGACGTTGCTTACCCATTTACTACAAACGAGGGAGTCTCTTCAGCAGGACAACGAGACGTACAATGGACTGATAGCAGAGCTAGTTGGTGAAGCACAGAAAATAAAATCAGGGAAACCTAGAACGACTGTTTCTCGAAAGGGAAGCATAAGGAATTAACGTAGCACAAATGGCAGGAATCATTAATCATTGATCTCGAGTGTGTAAAACTTACCAGTGAGTTGGTGTTGGCAAAAATCTGGACGCACCGTCACATGATGTAAAAAGTTGGCATCGAAGAAGATTTTTATTGGCACCCTCGAAGTCCTTCGGGGCCTCAGCGATGAATATCTCGTATTCCCTCCCGTCCACTGTATCCGGAATATCCTTTTCCTTTCTTACTTCGGAAGATGTTCGCAGGATTTCTGTAAAACAAATTGTCAATCCCGTCCTTTTGGATGACCTGAATCGACCAAACATTGGAGGCCTTTATGATCCTGCACTTGGTCCAGCTGAACGGTCAGATATGTGCGTAACGACAATTCAGTCAACATATCTAGCATCTTATGTCTGTTCACTAGTTGCACGACATGCCGCCTTACCTACTTCACCTGTCCTGGACACTTCGGACACATTGAACTGCCAGCACCTGTATTCCACCCTCTGTTTATGATTAACATGTACAACCTTCTACGCGCAACTTGTCTATTCTGCCATCGCTTTAAATTGAGCAGGACCGTGGTGAGTACGCTGGAGCTTCGGATGCTTTCGCGGCCTTGAGCTATTCCTTAGCTATGCAAATACATGGCTAAATTTCAACTAATGGAGCGCGGCCTTTTGGATGCAGCCCAAGGCGTGGATGATCTACATCTTCATGTCAGCCGAAAGAAAGAGAAAACTAGGCGGAAAACGAAGACAAGTGTCAGCGAGGATGAGGATGACGAAGGAGGCGATATGATCGCGCAGGGAGAGGTTCGGGATGAAACTTTGCAAGAGTTTATGATGAGAGTTAATCTGTACGTCGCTGTGCATCTCAGCCGGGCATCAAACAGCAAGCGTGATCATTACAAGGATGCCCTTGTGTATCAAGCCAGAAGGGACTTGATTAGCGAGTTTTTGAAGGCAACTCTCTTGGCCAAGTGTCAGAACAGCGATTGTGGCTGGTGGGTCTTATGTCCTAGGAACTGCGTCGCGTGTAGCTGAACTACGTCCATGTAGCCCAGGTTATACTTTTCGAAAGGAGGGGTATACTAAGATCATTGAATATGACCTGTCCAGGAAGCAAAAAGGGCAGGTGGGGAAAAAACGACCTGATGTTTTGCTTGCAGAGAAAGCTGGTGCCTTTCTTTCTCGCCCGTCTGCCAGAACTACCGAGGACCTTAACGTAGACATGTCTGACCCTGAGGAAAGCGAGATGGGTGAAGACTTAGAGCAGGAGGACGAGGAAGAAGAAAGCGAGAAGGAGTCCGGCGTACCAACAAAGGCGGCACTTCCCAAAGCTGCCAACGGGAGGACAAAAACAGCACGAGGAAGGAACGAACGTGTTGTTGCTCCTGAAGAGTGTCGTGCCCATCTCCGTCGCCTATTTCACAATGAAGCCGTCATGTGCTCCCTGATATATGGACGACATGGACCGTTAGCACCTCTCTCGCGTGAGGGACTTTGCTATTCATCGGCTGATGTGTTCTTCCTGGATGTGATACCCATCACCCCCACACGTTTTCGACCAGCAACACCAATGAATGGCACCCTTTTCGAACACCCGCACAATGAATTGCTTGCCAAAGTACTGAACACGTCATATCGATTGCGAGATCTGAACATTGATTTGCGCGCGGCGTCACAAAAAAACCCAGATTTTGACGAGGCCTCCCGCAGGAAGCTGATGGGCGCCCTGCTGGAGCAGTTGATACACCTGCAGAACGATGTTAACAGTTTTATGGATAGTAACAAAAACACGACGCCTATGCGACAGGGCAAACTTCCTCCCCCTGGAGTGAAGCAAGGCCTAGAAAAGAAGGAAGGGCTATTCCGGAGGAATATGATGGTGGGTTTTGCATCAAATTTGGTACATATGCAGCTGATCATGATCCTTCAGGGTAAACGAGTCAACTACGCTGCTCGTTCTGTCATCTCTCCGGATGTCAATATAGAGCCGAACGAAATTGGCGTGCCGCCTGTGTTCGCGAGAAAACTAACATTTCCTGAACCTGTTACTCCCGCCAATTTCCACGAATTGCGACAACAGGTTATCGCTGGACCCAGGGGATATCCTGGAGCATCTATGGTAGAGTACGAAGACGGACGTCAGCAATCGCTTGTAAGACCTCCACTTTTGTGAATTTCAAGTCACTTAAATTTCTTGGGTAGGACAAGCTTACTATTGAGCAGCGGACCGCCATTGCGAATCAGCTTCTGACACCACAAGATGGGGATCGTGCTACAGGTGGACGACGAGGGCTATACACTCGGACAACTGCTGTTAACAAGAAGGTGTACAGACATTTACGGGACGGTGACGTTCTGCTTCTCAACCGCCAACCGACGCTCCATAAGCCCAGTATAATGGCGCATAAAGCACGAGTGTTGCAAGGAGAGAAGACCATTCGGATGCATTATGCGAACTGGTTAGTTTTTTCCTTTCCTTTCATCGAACAAGTTTCGCTTAGATCATACCAATTTCAGTAATTCCTACAATGGCGAGTATTCGATTCTTGCATGAACACGTCAAGGTTCGTCTAATGCTTTTGATAACAGCTGATTTTGATGGAGATGGTATGCCGTTTTCTCTGGAGTTCTTGAATTCATCTTACATATCCGATAGAAATGAATATACATTTTCCTCGTATGTGGAATTTTCACATCTGCAAAGAAAAACCCAGACTTATTTCACGTCCAGAAAATCAGGTTGCACGCGCTGAAGCAACGATGATTGCCAACACTGACAACCAATATCTGGTGCCCACCTCAGGAAATCCTCTTCGAGGATTGATTCAGGATCATGTTGTTGCAGGCGTCTGGATGACAAGCCAGGACACTTTTTTTGCCAGAGAGGAGTATTACCAATTACTGTACGGGGCACTTCGGCCCGAGGATGATGAAGAGCATGGTGGTCGTTTAAAAACACTACCACCAGCAATTTGGCACCCAAAACCATTGTGGACCGGAAAGCAAATCGTAAGAACGACGTCTAGGAAGAGAATAACTCCTGTCTCATGGTGAAAAATTGCAGATCTCCACAATCCTGAAGAATATCACGCCCAGCAATTTCGAAGGCTTGAATCTGAATGCTAAAACTAAAGTTCCTGGCTATCTTTGGGGGAACGATTCCAAAGAGGACAAGGTCATTTTTATGGACGGCGAGCTCCTTTGTGGTGTGCTCGACAAGGCCGCTTTTGGTGCCACCGACTATGGTCTGGTACACTCTGTCTACGAACTCTACGGCGCCGAAATAGCCGGAAAGCTCCTCGGCATACTAAGCAGACTCTTCACCAAATTCCTACAGCACCGTGCATTCACGTGCCGAATGGACGATTTGATTTTGACACGTGAAGGAAACTCAAGACGTACCGACCTTTTGCGGCAAGGAAAAAATCTGGGCACTGAAGGGGCCATCGAAAACTTCCCATCATTAAGCGGGACTCTCCCAGCAGACATGCCAAGTGCTCTGACCTCCTTGCTGGAGGATGTACTACGGGACGATAACAAAATGGCTGGACTTGATGTCACAGTCAAGACGAAACTATCCAAGCTCACTTCCTCTATTTCCGATGCCTGTATCCCGACTGGGCTGTGGCGCAAATTTCCCCATAATCACATGCAGACCATGACTCTTTCAGGAGCCAAAGGTACCGCCGTCAACGCCCGACAGATCTCGTGTGCGCTGGGCCAACAGGAGCTGGAGGGCCGTCGTGTACCAGTGATGGTTAGTGGAAAGACACTACCTTCGTTTCGGCCATTCGAGACCAAAGCTATTGCGGGAGGCTATGTTGCAAGTCGCTTCCTGACTGGCATCAAGCCACAGGAGTTCTATTTCCATTGTATGGCTGGTCGAGAAGGGTTGATTGATACTGCTGTAAAAACTTCGCGATCCGGTTATCTGCAGCGGTGTCTGATCAAGCACCTTGAGGGCCTCCGAGTCCACTATGATCATACCGTGCGAGGCAGCGACAACTCGATCTATCAGTTTCACTATGGTGGTGATGCACTTGACGTGACGAAGCAGAAGCATCTGTATCAATTCGAATTCATTGCTCAAAACGAAGTTTCTCTTGTCAATTTCCTGAAACCACGTGTCATCACTGGGGTGGTTGACGACGCCACCGCACCTGTTTACATGAAGAAGGTTCTGAAGAGATCTCTGGACCGCCCAGATAAGAACACCCCGGCAAAACGGGACAAATATGATCCTGCTTTGTCCCTATATAGTCCGAGTCGCTATCTGGGAAGCACATCAGAGCAGTTCGCTACGGCAGTTGATCAATATGTGAAGATAAATCCTCATAACCTCGTCAAGTCCAAAGACAAAGTGGATATTATTCGGAGCCGGAAGGCGCCTATTCCTGCAATCAACTTCCGGCTACTGATGAATGTCAAATATATGCGAAGTTTAGTAGAGCCAGGCGAGGCCGTCGGGCTTCTAGCATCGCAAGGGTGAATCGGTATTGTTTTTAATGCTCTGCGCAGCTGACAGCCGTTTTCAGTGTTGGAGAACCGTCAACTCAAATGACTTTAAATACTTTCCACTTTGCTGGTGAGTGTCATCGTTTGTGTAATTTCCGGATGGGTTTTATGTGGTATGGCAGGACATGGTGCTGCCAATGTCACACTTGGTATACCGCGTCTGCGAGAGATCGTCATGACTGCATCTCAGAAGCCCAAGACGCCATCTATGACTATGAAAATCCGCCCAGGAACACCACAAAAAGATATTGACTTGTTTTGCAAGAGAGCCAGTCGAGTTAAGCTTTCTCAAGTTGTCGACAGCGTAGTCGTGAGGGAAGAACTGAAAGTCGAGGGGCAGGCCCGCCGAACGCAGTTGACAGCTGACCTCAATTTCTTCCCGCAAGATGAATACCAGGCCGAATATGATGTCGATTCGTTGGACATATTAGAGGTCTTCGCGACGAAATTCCCCTTAACGCTGAAGAAAGAAATCCTTAAAGAGATGAAGAAGTTGGATGCAGATCTACGAGGCCAGATTACGGACTTGGGCAAGGGTAAAAAAGCCAAGGGAGGTGCAGACGAGGAGGCGGGCGAGGATGAAGAAGGGGAGCCAATGAAGAAGAAAAAGGATGATGGTGAGGGCAGCGAAGTCGGTGATGGAGACGCGGATGATGAAAAACGCGCAAGACAGAGAAAAGAACAGGCCTCATACGACAGTGACGAAGGCGACATGGATGATCCTGAAGAGTATCGTGATGACGATCTTGAAGCAGAATTTGCTTCTCCGGGCGCAGATCATGAGGACCAGCTTGTAGAGGAAAAAGTACAAGAATCTTTCCAGTCGAAGGTGAAGAAGGTTACTGATGTGTTTACTCGCAATTTGCATCAAGCGACTTCGTTCAAGTTCACCGAGTTAGGTTGTACATTCCAGCTTGAAGTTAGCCGTCATGATCCGTCATCATAAAGTTTCGCTTAACAGCTTTTCCTTCCCAGTTCCCATCAGACATCCCAAAATTGCTCTTCGTCGGTATCGTTGAACGTACATGTCGCGCCACGATCATCCGCGAGATTCCTGGCATCACGGAGTGCTTCCAAACCAAGGACGACAACAAAAAGAGCAGAGAGCCTGAGATTAAGGTCTGTCTGTGCGTATTTGATTTGCATAAACATCTTGTCTGACCTATCTGCAGCTAACAACGAATGGGTCTAATTTCCATGGGTTGTGGCATTTCGCAGCTGGGTCCGAAGAAAGCATGTTGGAAGAGGATGACATCTACTCAAATGACATCTACGCGATCCTGAAGACATATGGAGTAGAGATGGCTCGTGCTGCAATCTTAAAGGAGATGGGAGGAGTATTTGGCGCGTACAATATTCAGGTGGATAGACGACATCTTGAGCTGATTGCGGATTATATGGTACGCGGCAAATATCCTTACCCTTGAAATGATTGCTTATTCAGATTTGTAGACGTACGAGGGTGGTTACAAACCTTTCAACCGGAAAGGAATCTCAACCAACCCTTCACCA
>QLOJ01004550.1:0-10583 GCA_003313625.1 Tricholoma saponaceum
ATGCCATTATGCCTTATGTTTATCGTTCACGCTTGTTTTTACATCATACATACCTTCTTTCTTGTGACCCCTAGGAACCTAATACTTAGGCTCATCTTATACGTTCAACTTGAAATGATGATCATCTCGTGGGCTTTACAAAAATCTAAAAGCCAATCGGAAAACCGTGACATCGGAACACCTTCCAAAACGGAACTTGAAGGTGCCAATGACCTGCACAATTGCAATAACTTGAGGCGCGTGTTCGTTCAATAATTAGGTCAGCTTGGCCAGTATTTCGGCGGGCTTTAGCCTTGAATATCTAGGAAAACTTACGTAGTCTCCCAATGGCAGATGGTAGCCACTTCGTTTTCGCGGACATCTCGTGTTTAACCATCTGGCACTGTTAACGTCGTCCGGCAGCCTCTTTGAGAAGCATCACGAGAAACACCACGGATTTCGACCGTGACTCAGCCTGATCTTTTGACATATTTCAGTTTACACTGGAAGAAAAAACATCGGGAGGTTGTTGAATAGGAAATTCGAAAAGAAAGTATATGCCACTCGTCGAGGTGACTGGTTGTTCGAGGTGCGTAGAATGCTACGTTCACACCAATTTCCGACCTTTTATATTCTCCTCATTCTTAGACTTCCATTGAATCATTCCATCTGCCCAACCATCCCAAATTATTTGTCAAGTGGTCCCTCCAAATACGAGCTATCCTTCGACTTGTCACAATTCCACCTCCCGCTCATCTTATGCAACATTAGCCCCAACCTTCTTGGCCCTTTATCTATGGTGCAGTAATTCCAAAGATCGCGGTCACAACATCCCAGTGAAACTGACCCGATTATTGAATGTTCAATGAGCACGCACTCCTTCCAATCTCTGATTCTCAAATTAAGTGTTCTATTTTCCGTTCAGCCGGGGTCTTGATTTGAATATACAAGATGGACCTCAGTAGTGAAGGCTACGAGAGAGATGGTATGTAAAGCAAGGCACGGATAACATATGTATAGATCATCAAAGATATGGATAATTCTTACCAGAGCGATTCAACGCGATGCTTGTCCTTTGCACCCCGGTCTACTCTTTTGGGTATTCGATAAACCTCTTCACGCTCTCCTCGCTGCTGATTCTCAGACCTTGAGCGTACAACAGGTAAGATATTTATCACATAGATCACCATGAAAGCAAAGCTCACCTTCCTGAAATGTGGCAAGTGATCTTGGCAGACCATTGGAACCACGCGCAGGTCTGTTGAGTGGAGGTTATCAGACGATGCACTAACAGTTGCAAGGACTGACCCTTGCCCAGCTGACTGTGGATTCACCCTTCTGAATACGAGACGAACGAAAGACAGACTGCCGACAAATATGCATTTGAGTATATGATTCATGGTTCAGAAAATGTGGCCCGCGTTTCTGACCATTTCTGGAGAATAGATGGTAGGCCAGTGGTCAAGGGAGGGGTAGACGCAGTCTTGGCTGAAGATTTTGTGCCACCATTCAGCTCATAGTCTGAATCCGAACTGGGACTGGTGCCACGGTGCGAGTCACCTCCTTTCCTTCGAAGGAGTCTCTTCTCTCGGGTTGATATAGGTGGAGCGAACATGTTCAAAGGACGTTAACTGGACAGGTGTTGATACAAAGTGGTGAGTATTTCGAGGCAACTCACACGGGAGACAAATTGGCAACTACAGAGCTGCTGCTGCGTCATATTATATTATACTTGAAGATTTGTGGTCACAAAGGTAGGTAATAGAGTGCATGGGGAACTTGAACTCGGTCACGTATGAGTTTGCGGCGGCCCGGGATCCCGGATAGCCGATTCCCGTGTCGTTAACTGTCGTTAATCGCCTCAATTTACGGGACAGATTTGAAAACCGTCGACGTTTCCTAGAAAAACGGAGATAAGTGCCCCTGGCAACGCCTGGCAAGACGGGTAGCGGCCAACACCCAATGCGTTCAACGAACTCAACCACTGATATCGCAACATGCTCATTTATGCCTATCGCCGCGTCAAGCTATCGACATGTCTTGCTGGGCTCGCCTGCCACGACTCCTACACACTTCAAGTACTAGCGACTCGGAAGACTTTGTTACGCCGGTACCCAATTTGGGTGATGTGTCATCACACAAGCGCGTGGTCCCACTAGTACTGCAAACGTCCATAAGTAGTTTTCAGCATATCTCAATATACGGAAGATCCCGCATGGTAATTATGGAGAGAATCCGAGAGATCAATCTCGACAGATAATCCTGATTAGGAATCGGACCCCGTAAACTAAGGACCCCACTGCGGTTGTCTGTCGAAGTCGATCTGGTATTGGATCTGCCACGGGAGCTGACTCTCGGAGTACGACTATTACTAGTAGACTAGTACATCGACCCCAATGCATTCTGTCACATCTAATACTTTTAGTGTCATTCGCAGTCGTGCACTTTTTCCGAGCCTCGGCTACACCTGGCTACACTTTTCCGAGTGTCGTTTGGCAGTGCACTCCGTAGTTTGCGGGGTCATTCCTAATCAGGAAGAAGTTGTGGTTCAACAATGACTCCTTCAAGTTCAGCCTGTTTTCTCTAGGAAATATCTTTGTCGCCTGGATGCAGAATAACATGCACTGTCTCCTTGCTTCTTGTGTAAAGCGTCCCCGTGCTATGACTCCTCTGACATATTGACCTTAATATCAGTTAATATCATCTTGCAGGCACTGCTCGCCAAGACCTTCCTTTAGCCGCATGTGTTTTCTACCCGCCTCGCTAAATTCTAATGCTTGGAGGGCATTGACGACTAGCTGTGTACAGTTCGTGCGACTTTGACTCTCAACCCCTTTTGGAGGCATGCCTTTCCAACTGGATTTGTGCTGTATGTCACAGTCGTATTAACTAGGGGAGCTCAAAGTTGAGCTGACATTTCGCGCTGCAGTATCTCACGGGTCTCTGGGGTGACATCCAAATCAGGAGCGTGATATTTGTCAATGTCACTTCAGCATAAACCGAATGGTCTGAAGCTGGCGCTCACTGCTTCGGGTGATGTCGGATGATATCAAATTTGCTGTTGTCGTCGTTGTGCACAGTGACAAGCAAGCTTTCTGCTACAAACTTCATGGTTCTCTTGTTGTTTTATTAGTTATCTCGTTATACAGTATAATATTCTCTTGAAACCTGTGTCCAAGGCCTCAACATTGCATTGAGAAGTCCCCAACGTTATCACGAACAGTGAGGACTCCCCTCAGAGTTGTCTGTGGCACAGAAAGTATCCGTTTTTGGTAGTCGTGACAAAATTGTGACGAATAGTTACTCAATCATTACCAGGGGATCCGTGGGATGCTGCAGCTGCGAAATGCCAAAAAGTGTCAAAATGGCAGCTCAACTTTGAGCTCCCCTACTACTGTGAACAGCGTGACACAGGATAGAACTTATTTACCAGCATCACCAGCATCAATGCATGGAAAGGACCACTTGCCCAGGTAAGCCTAAGCTGGCTCTAACTACAACTACAACTACAACTACAGGGTCAATGAGACTGGACAATTATTTTTGCTGATATCTAGATGTCCTCAACTCTCGACCCCAAGGCCCTTCTGGCGATCGCTTATTAGAGACTGGCTTGCTCAGGCTCACTGTCATGGGCGTTGGATATATTGGTCTAGTTCGTGGAGAATTATCATCAAGAACCAGTGCCAGGTATACGACCTAATCATCCGAGTTGATTGTATTGGGTAAAGTTGCTAACAGGTTCTGAGACCAGACAGTTAAGAGGTAGGATTGCCGTCCAGACAAAGCTTTTTCAATTATTATTTCTATCCTACAGGTATAACGTTAAGCTATAAATACTTCTGTGCCGCCGCTTGACATGTCGCGTTGTCGTCCTGCATGCCTAGTCTTTTGGGTATTCTATAAACCTCTTCAAGTTCTCCCTACCTTGAAGAACAACAAATGAGTAATTGTTCAGATAGATCAGCATTAAGGAGAAGCTTACTTCCGAAAAGTACTGCAGATGATTTCGGGGGACCTCTGGTTTTATTTTTATGGCGGTTGCGGGTATTTCTACGGTACACTTGCATTGGCATTTCTTCATTAACACTCATCCCGCGCACAGATCCACTGTGGCTTGGAGCGGCCATAGAACCATTTGATGATGCAATCATCGTCGTAGGGACCGACCATGCGGTTACCCTCTGAAACAGACGAGCAAAAGGCGAACTGCAAGATTCCTAAGTGAGAGACTGCAACGAATTCTAAAGCCAATAAACTTACGATTTCCAACGCTGTCGCAGCCCGCGACTACTCTGCGACGGCCTCGGCCTGCGTTCCACCACAGGTGAACGTCCGCCACGGCGAGGTGTGACCTTGCCTTTCAATACTCGCCACAAAGCGCCCAGATTGGAATTGGTATGCCGGGTGCTGATGTTTCCAACGTATACTCGCGGCATCGAGACTGCACTCGCAGGCCTATCATGGGCTGAATCAGATGACGCAGCCGTGATGATGGCGGGGACTACAGGTCGGCTGGGCGTACCAAATGAAGCCTCGGTCGAAAGATTCTGTTCAGCTATGGCGCCAGTCATGTTTTGGCGAAACAGGACATCGCTACCCTCTGCTTCCCCAGCCCCAAACTTGAAGTTTGAATTGAGTGACTTGGATCGACGTAGCTTCTTGGACGGCCCAGCCGTAGGCTGTTCATCGAAAGTCTTTGGACTCCGGATGGGATATGAGGTATTGCATGTACGCGTATCATTGTCACTGCCATTGAGGGGCGGCGAGGGTGGAGGTGGAAGGGCAGTCACAGTGTGACCTGACGAGTTGAGTACCAGCTCTTCTCGCCGCAGCGTGTGTGTGCTAATAATTGGGGACGGCATTTCAAAAGGAGAAGAACATCGCTTATCCTCATTCTCGCACCAATCTAGGGTGGTCAAGGAGGAATCGCTCGACGATGGATCGCACATAAATAGCGTGGAGGAGGACATGGTAGAGCTCGTACGCCGCCGGCGTTTGAAGCCTAAAACGTTGGAAGTTTGCTCAGTAGCAGGATGTCCTGGGTACAGGTACGTTGCCACCGATGTGTTATCTGTGCCCGCATGGAACGAAGGGTGTGAAACGGAACCCACTATGGGCGCATCGTGTTCAGCTGGTCCACCAAAATTCACAGCATCCCTTGAAAGCAAACAAGCATTTGACCATCTGATTTCAGGAAATCGGAAAAAGTGGCTTACTGTGCTAATCCTTTCTCAAATACTTCATCCAGCTGGTCATTTTGCGATGGGCCGGCCATCTCTCCTTTCAAGGACACGACTACCGCTCCGATCACGCTATGAAGCTCCACCTCGACTTCGGTGGTTTCAGAATCGAAGGTAGTATTGCGACTGGGCGGGTGCGAGAGATTGCCCCGACCATGAAGGACTCGGAGCGCTAGAGGACTGGAATATAACATAGAATTATCTGAGTAGACTGGAGAGGAAGGGTTTGGAGTGAAGGGGCGGCCAGACATAGACCCTCTAGACCTGGCTTGAGGTTTCATGCCACTGCTCACGATATAGGGAGGACTGCGACCTGTGCCGCTTTTGCCCACGGCTCCTCCTTTCCTTCTTGAGAGTCTCTTCTCCAAGGCTGATTGTTTTGAGAGGAATGGAATGGCCATGTTCAAAGACGTCGACAGGGGAGAGTCTAATATGGAGGTAAAGGGTAATCAGGCTGTTTACATCGTCTGTTCCTACAACGTGTAGTATTTAAACGGAAACTTCATCGATATCACGGTACAACTCGTGATCGTACCGTGACCTCGATACTTACTACAATCACTAATTATAACTTACTCGTATGCCGCATGGCCACACTTTTTGATATAATTCAACATGCACTATCCTAGTGATCTCTGGTGACTCTTACTTACAGCCAGCCTGCAGGAGGGAGGCCTGAGGCAATGTGTTGGGCAACAGCAGACACGTTGTTATCATGATCGCGCACGCGTTAAAACGTTAAAGTATATTTGTTTCCTGGGCCGGTGTTTTTGATTGGAGGCTATGGCCGCATACATATGCCTACTTGTATGAACCGAACTTTCTTCCCAGGTTCTCGGGGAGTGTATGGGAACTTAGTAATGAATTTTCCGTTGAAGTGTTCCTGTATCAGAAGATTTCGGTTGAGCACTTATGACTATAGGAGAAGAAGTAATTAAATTAAATCTTTGAATAACGGCAATAACGGAATCAAGTCGATCGTTATGAGGCGATTTACGTCTCGGAACAATCTGCTCATCATCAAGGATCGATATCCTGGATCAGCGCTCAGCGCAGTGACAATGAGGCCGCAGTCGACAATGAGTCAATATGACGATACCTTGAGGAGTGCTTGAGGAGTGCACATCATGGCACAGCCTGTAACTCGCCAGTAACACTTTTCTGGCTGGCTGATAAGATTTAGAGGATGATTTGTCATTTTCAGCCTCCCGCGAAAGGTTAAGGCACCAAAAGACGAACCAACCACTGATAGCATTGCCTAATGAACCTATCAAAGTCGATTTATTGCAGATAGTTTGCGTATTGCCATAGGTGATGTCTGATCCAGTCTTCTGTCGAGATCCAATACAGACTCTCTTACCTTTGTGTTCGCCAGTGTCTCCAGGACCAGATCGAAAAGGAAGAAAAGACATATAGCACGTGTCATGCCTTGAGGCGCCCTTTTGATTCTTGAAGGGGCTCTGGAATCGCGCGTCAAATATCTCCGAGCCTCCTTTCGCCCCTTGCCTTAGAAGCTTTCCCCCTCTTTCCCCTTGCCCCTCATAATTGTTGTCCTCATATCTCCCTCTTTATCGCCCCCTTAGTCATCCTTCTGGAACTCGACATGGTTCAACATGCGGTGTTGGTGACAGCTTTTTTGTATACTTGATGATTGTGGCTCTTGGGCCTCAAATACTTTGGTCCTTGCCATCGAGAGCCGTGTTGAGACTCAAAATATGAGAACTTGTTTGGCGATGACTATAGGCACGCTTTGAACGTTGAACTTGAACATTCCCGAGGTTCTGACCTTCAAATTTCAGATTCTATTCTCTGACTAACCTCCGACTAAAAGGTACTGCAGCAATTCCTCAGTTAGACTTGTCATGGCTATTACACCGGTACCTATCACACCAGTTCCCGAACCGCATGGCATCTACCCTTTCACATTGTTCGATCACATGTACACAACTTGAACATGTACACAATATCAACCATTGTCATAGGGTGGCTTGTTGAAGGCATCCACGACTTGAACCTCCTCTCTGCTGCGCTAGATACACTACTAACCAAATGGCCAGCAATTGCTAGGAGGCTTGAGCCTGCTCTTGGTATTGACGTACGTTCAGCACCGACGTCTAGGTCCTCATTAACTAACTTGCCATCCACATACCGGACCAGATTCCCAGCCGGAATGCATCCAAGGAGCACAAAGCTACACCCTTACGTCGGCCGTCTCTACAGCGCCTATCTCGGACTTTTTCACTCTCCCCATCATCTCTACACCCCGAAATAATTACCTGTTCCTTCACGGCTCTACTCCTCATTCCTCAGCTGCATGGGCGCCGCAACAGCATCCTCTCACACTGGCATGTTACACATTTCCCACACGATGACACAGAATATACTTGCATTGGAGTCACATTCTCGCACGGCCTGTTCGATGGCACGAGCATTTCGTATTTTGTACATGTGCTCGAATCCGAAATTCTCGGACCCGAATGACCTCTCCTTCACGAGTTGTTGGACAATGCTCTTGACAAGAATCTGGGCTCAGGCAAACTGGAACCTGACGAAGCATTGGTTACCTATAATGGTATAATCCCTGCTACCATTTGGGTCGCAATCAGGTTCATACTTTGGCATGTGTGACAGAAATGGTGGCACAGCGCCAAAGGCAAAGTGATATCCTCGCTGCCTGGTTTTTCAAGGTACGCACATCTCTGGTCGGCACGCTCACATATTCTCGCTGCTCATTGTCTTTATAGACCCTTTACTCCGATGGAACACCGTCCTCAACGATTGTTCAAGCTTGGCGACAATCAGGCCCTTCTTTTCAGAAGTCCTCAATCTATCCCCACAACTGCTTCCTCTCTGAGCTCATCCGATCCTGTCGGTGGCCTATCTCTAATCGACACCTCTATACGTCATAGCGCGCTCCTTTGCGACAGCCCGGAAATTGTTATCCCTAAGCCACCTAGTTTCGATGACCAACACCTGCGTTATGCATTAAAAGACGAGAAGATCGTGGCATCGATCCCACTGAATAGCGAGGCACAAGAGACTCTCACTGAGACCTGTTGGTTGCTCGCGTTGTCGATACAAATTGGACGGTTGTTGGTGGGAAGGCTACTGTTTGTCGTTACAAGAATGCGTTTCCCATAACCTTACCCAACTTTTTCACCATCACTGGATGCACGCACGATGAACAGTTATGGATGTCATTCTCACTAAGAAACGTCTTGTCCAGTTGGAAGCAGGGATCCATGAATTCAATAGTGGGTTGTGTTTTGCCTATCAGATGGCTATACAGCCCTTTGCTGGAATTCACAGGCTTTGAATTCAGGCGTTGATATGCCGGTGGCCTGGCGCAAACACTAATTTAGATGCCATAGGCGGAGCCTCTTGGATTTTTCAATATCGATTTGGTATACATAGCCTTTGATCAAAACGTGGCATATCTTCGTCCTTTGTGAGCCTATTCTTTCGGATACTCTATAAATCTCTTGATGCTCTTCTCGTAGGCTAGCAGACATAGTTAAGAACAACGGGCGAGCATTTCATCAGAAAGATCGCTATCAAGGCTCACCTTCGTGTAGTGATTTCGGCGAATCCTTGGTATGGATTTTACGCCGCACGCCAATATTCCTGCGATTCACCTGCAGTTTCTTGGCCATGCTCGCGCGACACTCACAAGAGGCTGGAGCGGCTGTAGGGCCATCAAAGGATGCTTGAATGGTCACTGGGGGTGGGTGGTCCTCGCATATATTGTCTGACCGTGAGCTCAGCCTTGCAAACAGACGAGCGAACGATAAACTGCCAAATACCCTCAGTGTTACTGGGGAACAACGGAGGATGCTAAATGCAATAAACGTACGATTTACAGCGTTGTAGCAGCGCATGACTGCTTCGTGATAGCCTCAGCCTACGTACCGCCATGGAAGAACGTCGATGATTTGCTATCTTGTCTTTCAATCCACGCCACAAATTCCGCATTTTGAAATTATCGTGCTCAGTGCCGGTCCTCCTGCCATTCCCTTTCAGTCCCTCGGCCATGCTCTCGCTACCATCATGGGCTGGAACATCGTCAGGATGACTGGACGATGCAATTACGGTCGCAGGGACTGACCCCGGCCTATATGGCGCAGATAGGCTGTGGGTCTGGAAGAAAGTCTTGGTTGAAGGATTCTGTTCAGAAGTGGTGCCAGCTATGGTTTTACGAATAAGAGTCGAAGTCTCTCCGTCTCCTTCCTTTTCCCAAACATTATGGTTGAACATTGAATCGAGCAACTGGGATCGAGGCAGCACCATGGATGGACCAGCCGCCTGTTCCTCGAAAGCTCTTGAACTCCAAATGGAGCACAGGATCGCTGATCCTCGTTTGTTACCTGGACGATCATCCTTCGCCTCTCCGGCAAGAAGTAGAGGTGGATGGCGGACACTATTGGAATACGTTGGGTGGAGTCCCGGCTCACACAATGGCGTCTGTAGACTTATGGTCGGAGATGGAAGCAGAGAAAGAGAGGAGCATCGCGCATCTTCGTACTCATCCAGGTCTAGGGTAGTCGAGGAGGAATTAGTTGACAATGAATCTCTGCCAAAATTTGTAGGGGAATGCGCAGAGCTCAAAGTACGACGGCGTTTAAAGGATGGAAAATCGGGCACTTCGTCAATGGTAGGGCTTCGTGGGTACGACTTTGTTGCCGCCAGGAGTTCACGCGATGGTGAGGATCCTGACGCCTCTTCCGCTGCATTGCATTCAACTGCTCTACGATCCACAACATGCCTAAAAATGAACAAGCATGTCAGTACGTGGTTCCAGAAATCAGAGAAAGTGGCATACTTTAGTGTCTCCTCATATACCTCATCGAATTGTCGCAGCGATATGGCCATGGCTTCCTTGGCGGACACGACTATTGACCCGATTGCGCCACCATGGCTGGTTCGACGCTGAAGATCCATGTCGAGCCCCGCGTCCCTCTCAGAGGCAAACGTAGCATTTCTCGCTTTGGGAATATGATGGGGCACGTTGGGGACGTCTGAGACGTGACGAAGGACAGAACGGGGCGGGCTGGTGGAAATGGTGTGACCGGACGTAGACCCGCTAGCTCTGGCTGGAGATTTCATGTCGTTGCTCAAGCTACATCCCGAACTGCGACTGGCGCCACTCCCTCTACTTTTGCCACCTGTTCTCTTCTTGGAGTCACATCGATTCGATATAAGTGGAATGAACATGTTTTAACACCGTGATGTTGATAGGGTTCGATATCAAGTCGTAAGAGCAACCTGTGGGTGACCTGTACAAGAGGATGAATTGGGGTAGTAAAGCCCTGCTTGAAGTCCGACTTGGTGTCTCTCGCTCTTTATTTATACGTCACACACACA
>QLOJ01004552.1:372-13549 GCA_003313625.1 Tricholoma saponaceum
ACAAGTCCAATGGGAATCCCCACCTCCTTCATGGGACACCCAGTTCCTTATGGACAAGTCCAAGAGGATCCCCACCTCCTTCATGGGACACCCAGTTCCTTGTGGACAAGTCCAAAAGGGGTTCCCATCCCTACTGGGACACCCATGTATCTGTGGGTAGTCCTCATGGGAATCCCAGTTTCTTTGTGGACATGTCCAATGGGAATCCCCACCTCCTTCATGGGACACCCAGTTCCTTGTGGACAAGTCCAACAGGGATCCCCACCTCGCACTGGGACACACAACAAGTTCAATGGGGATCCCCATCTCCTTCATGAGACACCCTGCCAAGAAAAGACTTGTATATGTCATCAAATCAACAAGTAAAATTAGAAAAATATAGAATAACTAGTATATAGATGATTGAAACACTTCCCGATATGCATCTGCACGATCAACAGCATCTAAGGTTTCAAACAATCCTGTTTCCCACTCATTGTCCCCTACTGGAAAGTCATCCTCCACAATGCAATCATCGTCCTCAATACCACCTTCAACCACACTCTCTTCACCATCCTCAGCTTCCTCCCATGAAGCAGTCACTGCTGCTACGCCTGCTTCAAGAATCTCATTCTGAGATGGACCCCAAGGTGGTAATGGATGATTGACAGAGTTGATTCCAACGAGGTGCTTCTGCCAAATGACATAAAGCCTGCAAAGATCTTGTTTTCGAAGCGCTAGTTGGTATCGTAAGCAGTCTGACTCTACAAATGAAACATAACTTGTTAATACAATGCCAACAAGAATAAGGATATAATAGCACGCACCAGTAGCCTGACATCCTTCCGTAACAATTTTCCACTCTTCTGAAAACCAGACTTGCAACGCCCGCCTCTCATGTACCAAACGAGCCTCTTCCTCCAGACAACGATCAAGTTCTAAAAGCGCCTTGATTCCTCTTCTTACATCTTCATCGCACATCCATAACGGAGGGTCCACGAGGTCTTCATCAGCCAGGCCTACGTCTTGCCATATAGCATCATCGACGTCAAGGGCAAATAGTCCAGTCATTTCAATCTTTTCCGGAACTGTCGCGCCCTGTGGTGCCTTTCTCTGAGCGATAAGCTCTCGCATCTTATCGCAAAGTTTATTGTAGTCGCGTGCAAGTTGTTGGATAGATGGATCACGCTTCTGTACGGAAGCCCTTGTGTGATCGTGAATTTTTTTATCTGTACGAACATTAGTTAAGTAAGATTACAATAACCTACATGATTACGCACCATTTTTCTGACGTCGAAAAGACCGTTCAAGTGGATCCAACTCATACTTGCGGGCACACAACCGTTCTCGGAGCCTAATTTTCAGAGCCAGTGCATTCATTCGAGTAGCAATGAAGATGCTTTGAGTGAGCCTGTGCAGTTCAGTCCTATCATCAACTCCCAGAACATTTTCCTTGGCCTTGACCTTGGTTTCTGCATGTCGCAAGGCCGTACGGGCATCTTCCAGGCGTCTCTCAGCATCCACCGTGGAAGCAAGATCAGTGAAACCATCAATAATAGAGTTTTCGATATCTTCAACGCGTTGCTTGAGGACATCCCGTACTTTGCATAGTCGCATCGCTTCCTCGACAGCATTCTTGCCTTGGTTCTTTGATTTTCCTACTCACCTACCTAGTTAGCTTTTGGAGCAGGTAATTGGAGAAACAAACACACGTGGAAGAGGCTTAGTCTGATGCTTAACTTGCGCATCCCACTCACGGCGAAGAACATCACTATCTTGCCTGCAATCACGTAATATTTCTTCGGCAGCCATTCGTTTATCTCGACAGTGCTTAGTGCGACACCAGAGCCAGTAACCCAGCCTTTGAAGGCTTTCATGATCTGCGTGGTGGACTTGCTGATCAAGAGTGTATAGCCGTTGATGATGCTATGAAACGATACTCAGTAGAATGCTTAGCATGAAAGCAGTGTAGACATACCCCACAAACTCGCAAGTACGCAATCAGCTTGCTGATTGAATGCCAGAAACGTTCGCACCCTTCGCCATCCGACAGTCCAAAGCCTTCACACTTGCAAGGGTGGTAAACAAGTTGACATGCCCATCGATGTCCAAAGGCATGGAAAACTGATATTGCGAAGATGAGGCGGTCAAGGTAGCGATCGAGAAACTCCCACTTGATGCAGGTCCGATGCAGTTGGCAGCTTATGTCATACAGAGCGCCAACTGTAAAGTTCTGGGGAAGATGTTGGAACAGCATTTCTAAGAGAACCAACGCGTAGTGTTGCTTTTCGCCAGCAGAATGCATGTTCGCTATCCACAAGATGCGATCGTGACGACAGAGTAGAGCCATCAATGCCGTGTCATCAAAGAATTGTGTGCTAGCCTTCTCTCGAGCAGCGTCAGCAGCAGTGAAACTAGCTTCACACCCATCTAGCACAGATGTTGGAACGCGCAAGTCGCCTTCATATCCATCTTCTTCATTCGATGTATCGACTTGGGCACGGCGTGAAGGTCGTGAATTGTTAGACCGTGAACTGCAAACATCCTCCCAGTGATTTTCCATGCGAACCGTATCAACCTCTGGAATGAACACCGACTTCGGGTGGGTACGTGGAGGGTCTCGTTCTCCTTTGTTCCTTTTTTGTGTAAAGCAGGCGTCAAGACAAACAATGGCATCCGGACTAAGAGTATTGCATAAGCAACTGATAATCCGTAACAATAGCCCTCAAAACAAACTTACCCTGTAGGTGAGATACGAGGAAATTCTCCACCAAAGCAGATGGGACAGCGCGAGCGTAGATAGTCACTGGGTCGGGAACGAGGAGCAGGATCTGGGAAGGGGTTGATTGGTGTGTCGGATGGATCATCATCATCGAGATCGACCTCTGAACGTCGTCTTTTTGAAGGAGAAGGAGCGGAAGGGGCGGGAGAAGTTTCAGGTGAGCGATCTTGGAGTTCCGGAGTCACTGATGGTAGCCTAGAACAAAACGAGAACTCATGATCATGAGTTTCATCATCCGTTGTATGCGGGTCAGGGTTGGAGATAGCCATTGGTGCCGTTCGCATTGGAGTAGAGGTTGGCGGTGTTGGAAAATCTGAATCTGGTGTTGCATCCTTGAGCAAGCCATCATCTATTCCAACTGTAATTCGCCGGACATGAGTCAATATATTATCCACATGTTTATTGGTAGCGTCTTGAAGAGCGTGGTACCATTGTAGCGCACTTCCGAATCGTTTACGAAGAGAATCCTGCATGACATTTCAGTAATGTCACGTCGTACTCGATGAACGATGATACCTTTGTGGTCAATTTATATCCTTGACTGTCAAGAAATTCCTCGACAGTTTTGCACCACCCTGTATTGTTTGGTGGGATGTGAACAAATAGATGTGTGACAAACTCCAGTACTTGCAAGTCCATGGCTAATGTTGGCGCCAGGGGAGAGCAAGGGAAAAGTCCCCGCTGCATAAGCTGCCTAAAGACTGGTGCACAAGAGCATGAATGGATCGTCAAAGATTCGAGGACTGTATGATAGACATTAGCTAAGGGAGTCGCATAATCATGATTATCAGCTACATACCTGAAAAACGCACGACGGCAATCTGCAAAGATCGACCACCCTCTTGACACACGCAGATGGGCCGCGAAACATCTGGTTGGTTGCGAAGAGAGAGTGTTTGATGGACATATTCCATGTATGCTAGGATTAACTTGGGGATCACTTCGTTTGCCCAGCGCGCAGTTTGATTTGCTCTCTTCCTACGATGATGGCTTGCTACAGGTGTATCATGGAGATTGGGAGCCAAGTCGCCACCGAATACGTCAGAGTGCTGTAGACCTTCGTCCACGACATCAGGCACGGGGGCTGCACGTAGCTTTCCATCTTGTGGTTGATCGCCTGCAAAGCCAACTTGCCCGGGCAGCCGTGGAAGGTTAGGTTGCTGTATAAGGGTTTCTCCATGGGTAAGGTACACCAAAGGTTGAATGCCGCTAGGCTTTGTAAGATGATGAGGGCGAGATGGCCCAGGTTGAGGCGCGTAGATCTTCCGTGGGCTGTCTGCGCTCCTGAATTTCTTTGAAAATCGAGGGCGCATATCACAAGGGAGATATCATCAACAGAAAGTAGGGAGTCCGTCCAAATAGCGGTTGATAATTCAGTGGCATTATCATCATGTGCCACCCAAAACGTGTTGACGTCGCCAAGACAACATAGCCACAAATAGCAATTGACAAACTGAAAACGGGCCATAGACACGACATAAAATACAGCACAATGTTGAGAGTAATTCCACCTGCCCACCCTGCTTCATCACCCAACCATATGGCGAACCGTCCACCACAGGCGGGAAAGGAATCAGATATTAAAAGAGTTCATCGAGGACCATTAAGTCTGTCCGAGTGACTATATCGTTAGCTGAGCAGTCCTCGCAAGAAGTTTGGCTATTGCACCTTGTAAGTCGTCGTTCGTCCCCTATAAAAACCACCCTCGCTCGTATGTAGAAGTTGTCCTTCCATATCTGCAAGTAATCTTGTAAGTTGTAAAACCCTTAAGCTTTGACAGAGAAGCTCACAAGCATCGAAAGCAGACGAGGTTAAGTGAAGTTACATGAGGGTGTAGACAGCAAGAGTTCCGGAAATCATATCCAAGGTTGGTGGGACCAAGTCTTCGTCATAATGAGCGGGGAGAGGAGTACATAGACGCTCGTGAGGTCTGTTTGAGTGAATACAACATTAACTTCAAAGAAACGTCTACACCGTGAGTGAGATTGAAGGTGGTAAGAGATGTTAACGAAGCCTTGAAAGGTGTCACGATTGCGTTGAAGGCTGGCTATGGGTAAATGAGTTGAAAACTGACAGGAGAACTGATAAAATTTCAGGAAACGAACCAGTAAGTAGAATATTTGAAAGATGTCGATGGTAGCCAGAGAGCGCGAGAGTGACGAAGACCGAGAAACAGTACGCGCGATCTGTAAATGAGAAGTGGTTAGAGACGCAGATAGAAGATACTATGCTGTGAAAACCAAACTCAAGAACGCCAGACGACGTGAAGTCAGAATCTGGGTGAGTAACCGACGGAAAGTGAAGTCAAGTCACCCGAGAAAACGACGGACGCAAAGTCAGAAGTCGTTTGTGTCATGATCGACGCGAAGTCAAGAGTCATGCATGGGAAGCAAAGTGAAAAGAATCAGTTACGCGATGCTTACCTTCCGGTGATTGTACCGGATTCACGACGTAGTAGTTGAAAATTTTGATGACAAGGTGGTATTCGCGAGAATACTCCAGACGACGAGCAGTCAGAATCTGGTAAGTGATCGATGCGAAATCAAAAATCACTATAGAACGACAACTGATGCGAAATCAGACGTTGTCGACCCAATACTGTCATCCATGACCGACACGAAGTCAGAAGCCATGGTGAGAAAATGGATGGAAATGGCGGAAGGATGTAATTGATCTTACTGATGAGTCAGTTCTCGACTCCGCCCCAAGTACTAGTCCGCATTACCTCCTCAACGTACAACGTTCAACGTTCAACTCTCACTCAAGCCCGGGCGAATTCAAGCGCTGCTACTTCTTCGTAAGTTTCCTTCCTTCCGATCAAAGTCATAATTCTAATCATTTGTAGGCACTCGGGGATCTTGTTTCCAGACGTGTTCATCACACGGAGTCAAGTTTCGGTGGAGATAGATTGGCTGAAGGTAGTGGGTGTTAAGGGTTTCGACAACGGAAAGTGGTGAGTACATTTTGATTCAAATTCCTTCGTCTCGTCTTCCTCCCTGCATGACTTCTGACTTCGCGTCGGTCATGGATCAACGACTTCTGACTTCGCGTCGGTCGTTTCTCCAAGTGATTTTTGACTTCGAGTTGGTCACTTAACCAGATTCTGACTTCGAGTCATCTGGTTTTATGTTTGTCTTGATTTCTAATGTCACAAACTGACTCACTTTTAGCCTTGTTCACAGACGTTGGGTTGTTCAGAAGTTTTTGAGTGAGTAACGCGCTGTCTTCTTCATAGCATCTCATCCAACCGTTTCTTAGTTATCGTTGGATTCCGTGGGTTAAGGGCTTAGGTTTACTGTTCATCGACGACGCAAACTCGTGAGTATACTTCCATTCAAAATCCTTTGTCTCGTCTTCCTCCATGACTTCTGACTTCGAGTCGATCATGGATATTAACGACTTCTGACTTCGCGTCGGTCGTTTCTCCAAGTGATTTTTGACTTCGAGTCGGTCACTTAACCAGATTCTGATTTCGCGTCGTCTGGATTTATGTTCGTCTACGGTCTCTATTTCTAATTTTGCAAATCTACTCATTTCGCCTCGCTCCCTGTTTCTCCAGGTTGTGTTGTTGAGTAGATTTCGAGTAAGTAACGCTGCCTCCACCTTCCTTAGCATCTCATCGAACCGCTTTCTTAGTTATCGTTGGATTCATCACGCATAGAGTACGATGGCTAGCCAAAGCATTATTAACATTACACCTCAAGCACTGAACGCGGATCACTCATTACTCCTCCACAAAAAAGATAATCAATCATGTACGTTGACAGGTTTATGCATTACCATTATTTCTGACCAGGATATCAGGTAGGAGTTTCGAACATGGTGACGGGCGTGTGGGTGCTGTGGTCGGAAATGGCCAATGGTTCGTCACCAGCCCGAACATGGAATTCGTTCCTCAGCCGGCTCTTGGGTGTACCCGCAACATGCGTATCCGTGCCGATTTCCAATATGGAGAGGACGACCCGCTTCAGTGGCCGCAGCCATACTTTGCCTCGGATTGTCATTTGGGTGCGATCCCATTACGCCCTGGTCCTGACGACGCGATGTCCGTTATGTGGTGGGAACCTGAACCCAAGGACTTTGTGCCGACCACTGCAACTACCATTGGCGGGTTGGGGCTAATCGACAGGAAACACTTCACATATCTCTCGTATATGGTGTCTTCACTATGTTCTCGCGCAGAAGAGTTCATGTCAGCGGAACCCTCTGGGCAGAAGAATGAAGCCGTACCTTCGTTCATGACTGTGGTTAGGCAGGGCGTGAAACGGCTGGAAAATTTGCCCATGAGTCGTCGTCAGGTGTTCATGAATGTACGGTATGTGCAGAGGTGCTATTTGGAGCTGCTTGCTGCATTAGACTATTTGGAAGTATTCCGTCCACGTATGCGAGGTCTTCGCCCTGCTGCGAGCATGGTGGAAATGAGGATGGGTGTTTTCACTTTTGATCCAATTGTGGTCCAAGACTTTATGCGTGCGGGCCTACCTGTTTGGCTTATTCGCCCGTATGATATACTCTACACTGCGAGGATCAATTCCGTGAAGGATGTACGGCTTCCGGAGGATTACCTTTGTCTTGAAGATACCAGTCCCCCCTTCAAGGTATTCTTCTCCGATCGTGTGGACCACCCGAAAAGATTTCATGTGTTCCATGCCTACCTTCGAGCTTTCTTTTCCTACCCTAATCCATTCGACGTTGTGGATGAACCCTCAGTGGACGACGCGCCATCATCGTCTAGCTCTATCCAGTGTTCAACTTTGTTGGCCAGTCGGACCGTAAAAAACAAACCTTCTCAGGGACAACCATGTACGCACCATCTCTCCCTCCGCATTTGATTACTAACTGAGTTTTCAGATAATCGAAAAACTGGTCAAACTTCAAAACCTTCAGCGGGGCGAAACAAATTCATAGAGGAACCAAATCCACTGATACCTCCGGCAATTCCTGCATGGTGTCGTGCGTTGGCGCAAGTCGATACTAATCCAGCAAATCAAGCAGGATGTTTCAATCGTCCAACCGATGCGGGTTATGCATTTCCTGAACCTGGCGTTATCTACAGAGGTCAATCACCAGAAAGACAAGCAAAGTTACTCCTCAGTTGGCTTCAGCAACGGCCAGCTCTGATCTACAGGCTGACATCCTCGGAATCGTCAGCACGAGTGTTATCTAATCAAAGTTGGCGTACAATGCTTACCTTTGGTAATACGGAAATCTCGGATAGGAGTAACGAGCAGACAAAGAGCGGTCGTCGTCGTGCAGACATGTGCGAGCTGCTCGGGAACTGTCTGGATGAAGCAGGGCTGGAATTGAAGACAGGGGGTGAGCAAGTTTTCTGGCGTGAACAAGAACTGTCGACAGGAGTGCTACCTTCCTTCGAGGTCTGCCAGGAGATCCTTTGGGAGCTCTATGAGCTAAATTTCAGATTCGAATTGCTTGCTCTGCACCGCCGAGCACAATTAGTGGTTGACGACTCACCGGAACATCAAGATCGTGTGCTGGCTTGCTTCTCTGGAGATGGCCCACTTCTGGTTGCAGATCTTAGTCTTGCCAATCAAGGATTAGCTGCTCCTTCGACGGCGGAGCGAGCACCTTACCTTCTCGCATTGAAGAGGCTGATGAAAGGATGGAAGGGAAACGCACCATCGCAAATTGGTTCCGAGGAAAAACCTATTGAGCAATACTCTGCGGTTGAACTGACTGCTTTAGAACAGGCAGTGGCAAAGTTCTATACACAGTCATTCTTCAACTTTTTCGGTCGTGCAGCAATAGTCCCTCATCGGTTGCAGGTTCCTTCGTCTGGGTCCTAACATTCATTGTCTACGTTCCAATTCCTTGTTTTGGACATCTAGCTATCATTTTCATGTTGCTGTTTTTGAACATCGTCATTGTTGGGTCACTTCTCATGCTATAAATAGATCTTTGGACAATGGCATTACATTGTTTGCTTTAGCCTTCGGGCCACCTCAATAAGTATGGTTCGAGTTGAGTTAGAGTATTTTTTGCGTTTATTTTTTCATTTGATTCTTTACCAGACCAATCTGTCTCAAGTTCAACTTATCACCATCCTACTGCACACTATGCCGGTTACTCGTGCTGCTGCTGCGCGCAATACACCCGTCGATGTTGGGGATACCCATCCTAAGCCTGTTCCGAAACGACAACGGAAGACTGCAAGAGTGAAGGCCAAAAAAACAGCCGCATTGCCTACTGGTTCTGGGGATGCGGCTGCTGCAAGTGCACCTCTTTCTCCCGACTCTAATGATTCCACCGGTGCTGCGCACCCTCAGAATCTTGTTCCTCCCGCTTCACGTCTTCCTCGCAAGGTTTCCACCACTTACAGTGCCCGTATTTCGAACCTCAGCGACATCAATCGCCCTGCGCCGCGATTACTTGGGCGTGGCGAAAGCGACCCCGATCCTGATCCCGATGCCGCATTCATTTCCACCCGCGTAAGGTGGGGTCGTGATGATCGTGGGGCTCCTCAAACTCCAGTCCCTGAATCACCCTTGAATATGGACGTGTCTCCAAGCCATCATGTGGCTTGCTCCCCTCCCTGGATGGAGGATGTGCAGAATAATAATAATGAGTCACAACGCGGGGAAACGCCGCTGTATTTTCCTTCATCTCCCCCCGACGACAATGATGAGACCCCACGACCAGCCCCTTCATCTTCAGCCGACTCCAGCAAATACTCATCTCCAGCCAACTCCAGCGAGCACACCCCCAAATTGCGACTCAGCTCCCCCTCTGGGTCTGATTATTCCGAGAGGAGAAGGGATGATGACCAGATGCGTCTGCAGAAAATTCGCCTTAGAGGACCTCGGGCTGTGACTCCAACACAAGAAGAACAAGATGAGGAAGATGATCGCATGTTTGATCAGGAAGCACCAGTCTCGCCACCACGGTTCACAGCTGCACAGAAGGGGAAAGGAAAGGGGAAAAGAAAGGCGTCCACTAATCGTCGTCCATTGAGCTATGATGGGGATGATGCAGGCAATGTCTTGAACCACAGCACTAGCGAACGACAACTGTTCAGATCAGGCCCCATTCAAGCAGCCGCTAAAGCTCAAGTGATTGAGGCTCGGCGAATTTACCATGAGACAGTGGCGGCAATTGCACGTGAAGAGGGGAAGCCTGTTGATCTGTTGTTCAACATTGTTGGCGAAAACACAGTGAAGCCTCGTCGCATCAACGTATGGAATGCCTTCCAGTCATGGTATCCTGAACATGGCGAAATCAAATGTGAAGATGATAGTATGCATGTTTTTTTTTTCCGTTTTTGCTCAGACTTCTAACCTTACTGTAGTGTCTAGCGCAGATTACACCGGCATCATTCGCGAAGAGTACAACAAGAAGCTTGTTGAGCTTGGCGATGAGGCCGACGACCCAGCAGCTAGACGGCTCCATTTCAAGGTGCAGCTCGACTGGTACGAATCAAAAATGCAAGATTTCGTTTACTTGAAGAAGAACGATGGTAACTTCGATGCTGTGGTAGCCAATATAGTGGACAAGTTTGATCATTTGGTAAGTTCTCATTCATTTTGTCGAACATTTCTTGAACAGTCCGCGACAGGGTCTAATTGCATGGGAGCAGTATGGTGTTCATTGCTTCGGGTTTATCATCGACCCCAGCCGTGATTTGAGAGGTCGTACATCCAGCGTGGCATGGGGTAGTGGGCCGCTGTACAAGGAGTTGCGGAATACATACGATTCGACAGTCATGAAACAGCTAAGTGATTATGAAGGGATGTTCAAGTAAGCTATGCTAGCTTCCATATTATCCTTTCTTTTATGCTCAATCAACTACAGGGGCTTAGAAGCCCTGAGGGCTGGAAGAGAATATGCACAGGAGCGATATTCAGTTGACCTTCGCAAGATACATGGCGAGGGAGAACGTGATCGTACACGTCGCTTATTTGGGGAATTTCTGCGTGTCGATATCTGTACGTCTTTCTTTCCCAGATGTTCAATGTGATATTAATCCTGTCATCTCTAGTACGTATCGTTCATGAGCAAGTTCACCCTGGCGATGCAAAGAAGATGCAGATGGCTTGGGCACGCTGGCCTGAATTTGCCTTCCGTTACCAAATTCGATTGGTTGGTTGGCCAGCTGAGATCAGAAAGGTTCCTGGGCCTGGCTTTAACCACAAAGTCGACCTGAAATCCAAAGTCCTGGCAAAATTGATTTCTGCACGCATCCAGGCGTTGTCTCATGATGAAGGCGAGGATGAGGTTGTGGATGAGGGCCCGCTGTGTCGTATTGAACCTTGGACAGATGGTATGTGGTTCATTGATTAGTTTTATGTCGTATCGTGACACCTGTTGCACAGAGGAGAAAGAACTACCCGACGAAAAGCTGATGTCGGTCCCCCTCGTGCTCAACGATTGTGAACCAGCAAATACACTAATGACGCTCATGGAATCCAAGAAATTCATGCAAAGGGTTGGGCAGAGCAAGAGCGGGTGGTCTGGCCAAATACCAACCCATCCGCCGCCTTCAGAGTCCTCAAATCTTGATGAAAATCCACACTCACGCCCACGCCATCCTCATCTGGCACATGCTCCACGAACGGCTACTACAGACGCTCCGGATATTAACAAGAACCAACACCGACGTCATGTACCCCCCCGCGTTACACTTGGTTCACGCACTGCTGCAGAGGCTTCAGACCCAGAGGAAACTCCACGCGCATGCGCACGCCCTCATCGAGCACAGTCTCAGGTGCCACATGCTACCGAGAGTTGGGATGAAGATGCGCATCCAACAGTTGTCAATGACCGTGGACGTGTTTCCAATGCGACCACTCATCGTCATGAATCCCTGCAATCCCTTTGCCGCCACCCGGACACTGCGCAATATGATGAGCAAAGGTCACGCGATGTTCCTCTTGCCACCCGTCACCATCAGGGGTATCATGAGGAACCTTACCGGAACGAAAGATATGCCTCACTCCAGGCACCTGTTCAAGCCCATCATCAACGCCGTGCCACTGATGCAGACCTCAACATTCGTTCTCGTGCGGGTACAGGTGTACACATGCGAAATATCAATTATCATGAGTACGACAACAAACCCATTGGAGATGGCCATTACCTGCCACGAGAGATACCAGCAGATACACGCATTCCATCTTGTCGATCTCCTCCAGGTCCCACAGAAACTGGACAATCTAACAATGGTCGAGGATATCGCCAACCTCTTGTGCATAATAGACGTGATCTAGTCGAGTCTCAACCCAGCCATGTAAATCAAGCTCATCGTTTCACGGTCTCTCGACAGCGTGAACATTCTGTTGAGCCGTTGGTGAAGAAACGCAAGATTCATGACACTGATGAGCATGGTCCTCGCCAAGTACTTCCTATGCCACGTCGAGCTGGCAATCAAGTAGCTGGTTCATCACGTTCAAGAATTCCACATTCTTCGGAAGCGGGACCTTCACGACACAGACAACATCGAATGTTTGAAGATTACCTTGAGCCACTTGGTGAGGATCCCAACGGTTATGACTTGTACAATGATGCTGGTTATTATACCTGACTGTTCATCATGTTGAATGAGTTTTCCTTTATCTGGTGATTGTTCCGAACCAGTTTTCCTTTACCATACTTATGTCGACTCCATACTTATGTCTATCTGTACTATGATGTATGATTTATGCCCAACTTATGTCTATGCAAATTATGTATTCAATGTTGATATCTCAGTCGTATTTGACACCATTAGTTCTAATGTCCTCTCTTGTTTTTATGTGTTTCTCTCTCATGAACACTGTTATTTATTAAATAACTGGGAATAGTACTATGTTGTTGGCAGCTTAAGAAAATTGAAAGCCTGCTGTCAATTAGGCTCACTAGCATGGTCACACAAGCTGACAGGACCATGGTGTATTCTCAAGAGCATGAGGAACTACATCAGAGGGGCGGTTACATACGATGATGATACTAAGAGTAACTAAGGTTCATATGTAACTGGTACTAGTCAGTTATAGAATAAGGTTTGGACTTATGTAACCATAAGTCCAGAAACGGAACACAAAAGTCCGAGTGCGTAAGACTGGGTTGTCGGGCTTACGGCACCAGGCTTACAAAAATGCACAAAAAAAAGAGATGACTCCAAGATTCAAATTTTAATGGTCACAAACTTCTATACTACAATTTCCTTTTCAAATGCACTGTTATAAACATAACAATAGAGTAGTTACTGGGATCAATACTGAAATAAAACATCCATATCGTTGTATATCTGAGTCATACTTGTGTGCAACTACAAAACTAGTAGTGGAGTCTCCACTACTTTCTCATCTAGTATTATTTCCACCAACAGACCTTGGTAGTCATTTAAAGTATACTTCAAGGCTAGGACTACATAACTTTCAAATAAGATTTGTATGGCTGGAGATGCCCAGTAATGTGTGATGT
>QLOJ01004556.1:0-33822 GCA_003313625.1 Tricholoma saponaceum
TGGGATTGCAATGCTCACCGAATACACCGGGCCCTCAGAATTGCATATAAAAAGACACGGATCAGTCAGCCACTCGGATATGGGCAAAAAAACTGAGCAAGGGACAACTGATGCAGTTTGTTTCTAATTGCTGTGTTCCGCTCGACATTGGAGGGCGTTGAAGGAATGAAATACTGGGTAAGCAAGTGCGGGTTATACTATGATGTGTGAACTCCTTCTTTCGTTACTTGTGTCAAAAAGCGATGAGAAGAGACTAGAACACTGAGATGAAGTCGCAGCGACCGTTGACCCAGTAGCAAACAGCAAATTAAGTTGACGAGTAGCAAGAGAAGTAGACTTTCGTTTTCGTAGATTAAAGGAGAATAAGTACCTTTTCTGAGGTCGCCAGGCATCAAATGAAAGACACTGAACGGTTGTAAGAACAAGGAAAGTTGAATTTGCCCTGTTTAAATGTCGCCTTCGTATCCGGGATCTGAGTTTGTCGGACAATTACTATTGAATGAAGGTTGGGACCTTGAAGCAAGAACAAATGATATTGCCTGTAAAAACACCCAGGTGCAGGCTATATGATTAGAGACCGTTTCCTCGGGTCTTTTACGTCGAGCTCAATTACAAGCGCCTGCATCTCGGCCTTGAACTCGGGCTATCAGTTAGAACACCTGTCAGCGTCCGTCATATTGCCTAATAAAACATATTACCTTCTTCGCCATCTCCTCCTGCAGGGGTTTCACCTGCCTCCACGCCCACCCATATTCTGACAGCATCTTCTCCTGCCTCGTTGCCTCCTCCAAAACCAGAAACCTTGCCGCGCGGTGCTGCACATCCTTCGACTTCCCCCTAAAGTCTTCGATGGACACGGGGAACTGCGCTTCCTGCCACTTCCGAGTCTCTTCCTCTAGCGCCTCTTGCTGCCGCTGTGCGGCTTCAATCTCGACACGCTTCTGATAAAGTGAGTGGAGGTGACAGAGGTGTGTGTACCGCATAAGCGCCAAATCGTTGTCCCAGAGGCTGACGAGGTCGGTGGGGATACGGGTATCCTCGTAGAGCTCCTGAAACGAGGCAATGTTACCCGTGTAATCAAATCCGTGATTTCGCATACATACCTCGAGTTTCTTGTACGACGCCACAGCACTTGCATTGTTCTCACCTTCAACAAGGATCTGGGTGTCATCCTTGGATAGGTACCGATCCACACACTCGTCGTAGTATTCCTCCGCATGGAATGTATACACCCGCTCTAGATCGCGCAAGTGTTGTTCACCCACTTTGCTGATCTCCACCTCGAGATGCTTCAGATCATCAGGTTTCGCCAATTCCTCCTCCATCTCTTGCAAGCTGTCCAATAGTTCAGTCGTGTATGAACATCATGGAGACATGGTGTCGTTTTACTTACGTTGGGATCGGCCGATCCTTCTGTGTGAGGATGTAGAGTGCTGTTCGATATCGGTCGAGGATTTCACCTTCACTGAGTTCTACGCCTGCCTCATCAACGGCGTCGAATACATTTTTCCCTTCGTATGCTGGATTCGGTAGCCTCAGCACCACGGGTTCGGGATTCATATGCAAGAAGGGAATACCATCAACTTCAACGTTTCAAACTTTTTTTTCAGTGTTGAAGTTGAAAGAAAGGAGTAAAAGTGTTTATTTATTTATTTTTCGGGCATTGCCACCAGGCCAAGCACCACTGGCACTGCCGCGATGCAGTTCTATTCAATCTCCTTGTAACAGGCCACCCTCACGCTAAAATCCTTCGTTTCCTTTGCGAGCAAGGGATGATATAGTACCGATATGCAATGCTGCTCAGGTGAGAGCTCATGATCAAATTTTGTAGTTTGACATCCACTATTCTGAATTGCTTATGCCGTGACTCGACTGAAGTTGGTTCAGACAGTCCTCTCTTTATTACGATCCATTGCAGGACGATGTAGCTCAGACTACATGCTTTTATAGTGATTACTTGGGATTAGACGCACGCTGTAAATGCTGAACAACCTGGTTTTGGCGTGGGTCTTACAATTCAGTGTGGCTTCAAGGCTCTGGTCGTCAGAAGCCCTGCCAGACTAAGTCAGATTTCGGTAATCCTATTGCGTCCAGCAAGTCCACCGCTGTTCGCCATCTGTTAGCAGCGACGGTGTGTTTCAGGGGGATGGTCCGGCATACGGTCCTACAACAACGGTGGCCTTGGGGCGCATAAATCCATTCAGAGTCTCTTTTTTTTTGTCGAGCAGCGGGTTCTACATAAAGAGTGTCCAGCATCGTCACGCCTTCAAGGGGACTCAATACCATCCTTCCTCTGACTTGCTTGACCATCAATACCTGTTGTTCTTGTGTCAATGGCTATTTGCAACATGCACAGTTCAACCACTTGCCAAACTGCCTAGCACTCATACGAATGGACTATATCATCCCATTAATTCCCCTGAAGACGACAATCGATAAAGCAGCGTCTCAACGGCAGCTAAGATATAGCTCAACGTTGACTCATACACATTGTTGCTCCGCTGGCCTAAAATCCTTGACAAAACCCATTCTGGCCAGAATAATCTCCTATCCTCTTCAAATAGCTCTCTGGCGATCACGATAAATACTGTTGCTGTACGAGTCTCATACTTGCGTTCACCATCGAACATCGAATCCATGATCATACTAGTGTGGCCTCCCTTGATTGGTGCTATTTCGCTCGCTCCTTTTTCACATCTGAATCCGACATTGTTCGGAGCAGTTGTTAAGCTATGGCCCGCGACTTCCCGTGAAACGGCGAACTTTTTTGGAAACAGCACTAATGTTCGATGGGAAGACAAGATATACTATACGCCCAATATGGTTTCCTTGTGATGAACCCTGGAAGCTGGACAGAACTCCGACAGAACTGGGGACTCGAAAGCGTGGCGCTTGCATCCACACCACTACCAATGCCTCACACCTATTGCCGTAAATTCCATGTATGTCCTGATCGGTCATCCAAGGAGAGGACCTATTAGGTATTTTGAAAGCCTGTTGGCCTGGGCCATCATAGACCCACGTATCACGAGGATCATTATGCGTTATAAGGCGTTATACGGAGGGAGAATCGATATTAAGGCACCACCCACGCTCATAATGTCTCGCACAGCCACCAACGCTCCCAAAAACTGGATATGACCTGATCGTATCTGGCCATACTATCTCGACAAATACTTCCTCTATAAGCCTCTATACCCACGCATCCTTTCCCGATTCCCGAGTCTTGGTATGTATTGTGGAGTGAAGATTACCGAACACGGAACTTATCCGACCACATTCGCCAGCAATCTACACACACTGGCAGGATGTTTTGCGCATTCCTGCGGAGGAACATGGAAGACACGGCAAATCTGCATGAAAAAAATTGATATTAGCTACGACCAGGCTGAGGTGGATGAAAAGTCTTGTTGCAGTATCGTATCTTTCGGGAGTTTACCGACGGGGTTCGACTGTTTCGAAGAACTTTTGCAATTGGAGTGCCTGGGACCGTTATCGATTTAAGCGTTTTGAACGGCGATATATCTGTGGAGCTCTTAATATAATTACGTATGTTAATTATTCGCTTCGCTTGCACTATCCTGTTGCCATCCAGTAGTGTCGAATAACTCAGGCTACATTGCATTGAAAAACGTAAGGTCTGCTTCATTATTTCAACCCCCTAACCATTCGTAGCTCAAAGCAGAAGCAATCTACTTCCACGGGACTCCGAGCGCGGATAGATATTCTTATCAATTTGGTTGCGGCGGTGGTCGAATGTTGACGTACAGCTGACCTTGACAATGCATCAGAATTTTCATTTCATTTTTGGCGCTTCCACGATCATTTATCCTGTCGTCTTTGTTTCTATGTAAGTACTTCATTTCTGATGTTCACATTGCTCTAAATCCAATCCAGACAGTAGTTGATATGTGTACTTCATTTAAAAGGGACTGGCAATGTGTTGTTGACAGAGCCAAGCTTCTATACATATGAACTGGGAACAATCACATTATCTTTGGGCGAAGGACAACATACGCTCTGCCAGCTCTATAATTGTCATTCCACCCATTTCTTGTTACGGGCGCTGGAGCTGACATTTCCTTGATACAGAACGTCAAAGTTTGCGTCATCATTTGTAGGGTACTGCGCACACACAGCAAGAGCAAGAAATATCTGGACATTAAGGATGGAATCTGTTATGGGGTAGATACCCATGTAAGGTCTGCAATCGATCGTATTTCCTCCCGCTCACAATTCTGCTGCAGGACGACAGGAAATACGCGGTCCGTATGCTAGATGACCAGCAGATGGAGGCTCATTCTCCCGACTTTATCATCCCCATGAATGGACGCACTCCTGAACAAACTCACGCCCAAATATATGATCATCTGCTTTCATATCTACATCCACTTCCAGGTCATGACCATTGTGGCCTCTGCCATCTCTGGGTCCGAAACGTCCACAGCTGTCATTTTCTGGAACCACTCTTCGCCACGGATGCTTGTTCAGAACATGTTCATTTCAATATTCGAGATCGTTTAATCAAAAGAACTATGTAAAGATATGATGATCAGAGCTTTTTTCAAGGTAACATATTCGGATGGCTACCTACTTACACTCTATCACTGTACTAATTCTCATGATATGCCTCTTCTGGAACACATAACCGTTATCGGTATCATATGCGTACTACAACTATTGTGTACTTACGCTCCGAATGTTAGAGATCCATGCGGGACGTGTGCAGCTTACTGAGTTGTTGATGAACATGGTGGGTAGCGATACCATTATCCGTAGAATCTGATGAAACAGTTGCGAACTAGAATGTCAGTGTTTATTTTGAAAGGAGAAAGCAAACAACCTCCATCGTGACTACAATCTTGACTCACTCAGTCTCACTGGGAGCGCCTGCCGCGAGCAACATTCGTATCGCCCTCTCTTTCCCTGCTGAACCCTAGTGGGAATACTGGCCGTACTTTATCTGGAGGTGCGCAATTGGGTGACAGAAGGTTGATTGACGCGGCTTGTGTTAATTTCGAGTGGTTAGATACACGCGTAACACGACCCAATATTCGAGTCGTGCTGGATAATTTTGGGACGAGTAAGGGAGCTTCCTATCTCTGGAACAAAATCAATTGCAGCCACTATCACCGGTGTCATTATCTTCGTTTGTTGCGGGCAGACGAAGCGCCTAGCCCTCGACGAGGTAGCATAAACTATGGCATCTAAGCGTGACCATCTATTTCCATCGACGTCAATAGGGCGGTCCCAAGGATCTCGTCTCCAACGGGTAGATTCGCACGACTCTCTAACTGCACACCCTCTCCTTACGTCTAATCGCCCCTCCTCTCCTCTACCAGACCAAACCATAGATGGTGCACCACGCTACGTGCCTTACACGCCCAGACAGCGTGTTACAACGACGGCTGTGGCTACAGGAACGACAGTCCACCCCCCATCACCGCAGCAACAGCAGGGCGATGTGACGAGTAAACTGCATCTGATGAATTTGAAGGCGGCTGTGCAAAATGTTGGATTGAATACGGGAAGCATTGGGTGGGCGATCTTGGAGAAGCTGGTGATTGAGAGTGATGCTACGGAGTGGGTGGAACTTTGGGCAGCCGTTACTTCGGGAAAGGTGAGCTCATTGTTTAAACTTTAGACCTGATATGGTGTTAACCACCAATACATAGGCTACCCTGCTATTACCTTTGGAACAAACATCATCTAATCAATCAATTACTCCAGAATTTGTTAAAGACCACATCGTTCTATACGATGGACCTATGCGGAAAAATGCACAAATGATAACACTATCGGGACTTAGAGGCATTCTAGACCAGTATGTGTCATTCAGTCAATAGTTCTATATACTGAACTTATTTCTGGCGTAGTAACGTGCTAACCTTCAGATCATCTATTCACCCCTCTTCGAAGATCTTCCAAGACCTTCTCAACCCAACTACCCGCCCCGCCGCGCTCTCCATTCTCCCTGATCTTCCGCTACCTGTCTTATCAACGCAGCAACCATCGACGCTGTACCCCACGTTTACCCTTCCATCATATACGTCCTCCCTACCCCTTCCTCCCCGCGCGCCAACCCCTCTCCCCGCCAAACCACCGCTCCCACCGCGCCCTTCACACCGCTCGGTCTCCTCCCCGGCTGCCAGCAGCGCTCCAATATCAACTCCACCCCCAACCTCCCGCCTGTCTAATACTTTCGCATCTCTCTTCGGCGGCGGGAGCAACAGCTCTCTCCCCAAGGTTCCGACAATATCAACGCCTGTACCAACTCCACCACCGCCAGTCCCTGCCTCGCCTGCCTCATCCCCGCCCGCTTCTCTCCACTCTGTTGACTCTTACACTCAATCCGCAACCCAACAACCCGATGGCGCTGTCATCGACATCTCTGCATTCACCATCTCGCGGCAGATTGTGCGGAAGGATGTCGGGAAAGAGGTGAACAAGGCTTTACAGCAGGAGATTCGGGACTCTTTGATCACTGCCCATGCCAGTGGGGCCCTTCCTGCGTGGGTCATTGACCGTGTGCATGAGTTCACGGCCCAGTGGTATCCGGTGGTCAAGGATATCGAGCCGGTGCCAGGAAAGAAGAAGATAGGTCTGGGGACCAGTGACAATGGAAACGAGGGTGGTAGGGACGGGGTGTATGTGAATTGTTCAACAGAAACTCCGGAGAATGCAGCAGCGAGGTTGCAGGATTTTTACCTGGGGTTAGAGCAGGATGTCCGGATTGGTGGGCCGTCGTTTTGGGGAGAGGGGAACGGTGAGGAGACTGAGAAGAATGACGTCGAGCAAGGAGAAGGCAAGGAGGATGAAGATGAGAGGAGGGTACGCTATAAGGTAGATAATGAAGCGCGGATAAAGGAGGTGATGGATGTGGTTGAGCGAACTATTTGTTCGTTGTTTTATGATAGGTTGGGACTCAATCTTCTATTCTTCTGACTCGATAATTCATTAAGTTTCACTAGATTATACATGCAACCCACGTCGGACGACGCATCACACGACGAGGCGCTGTCGAGTCGCGTGGCTGCGCTGAACATGTTAGATTTGGGACTGGAGCATTTAGACATCCACGTAGGTGATGCGGGGCCGGAACTAGATCTGGTCGTAAGAGCATGTGGTGAAAGTAGGCGTTTTCTGCCCTCTTTTTCTTAATCAGGGCACTAAGCCGCGACAGTGTTAACACAACTCGACGCATGCAGAAGCCCAGGGGACAAAGCCGCCATCCTCGTGGCAGCGCACAAGATCCTTGTCGGTGAATCCCGCTTTTTCACCCTTTCTAACTCTATGCTGACTACGCGTAGACGGACTCTCCCGCCTCCCACCTATCAGGCTTATGTCGGACGAAGAGTCCAAAGCCCAGAAAGCCAAGGCATCTTCGGTGATTGAGAATTCGAGGGCGGAGGCGCCGCCTCGTGATCTGGAAGGGAAGTTGCGAATAATGACGCCTATGGTCTCTCACCGTGCCCTCGAGGTGCAGTCGCCAGAAGAAGAAATAAAGGTTCTCGCGCATAAACAGGATGAGGGCGATCTGAAGACTGCAAGCCAGACTTCACTTCTTCCCATCAGTGTATCTGGATCCAAACATGAACCTGAACTGGAGCTTGAGAGTGATCAGAAAGCAAGTTCACTTCGTTCCCCTACTTCGCTTCTCCGTTCTCCCTTGACTTCCCCTGTTCTAACAATGTCACCCCTGCCAACCGAAGCGACGCCTGTATCGGGCGATGTCCTTCTGCCCATGATAATATTTTCTGTCGTCAAGACCAATCCCCCGCACCTGGTTTCAAACCTCCTGTACACCCAACGATTCAGGAATCAATCCGTAGGCGGCGAGGAGAGTTACTGCCTTATCAACCTTATGGCCGTTGCCGAGTTCTTGGAGAATGTGGATCTGGCAGCGCTAGGGCTGGGAGATAGTGATAAAGTGATGAGGTATGCCTTTTGCCTATACATTCCTTAGGTTATACGTTAACAGGGTTCTATTTGCAGTGCGGCTGACCTTACACCGATACCGTTGAATCGGAGTCCGAGTTCGCCTGAAACGTCGCTAGCGGCGGTGGATGGGATTCCGGCCAGCCTTCGTGGACGCGTCGAACAAGCGAACAAGGTGCTTACAGATGTCGTCGACACGTCTTTCGGCATGCTGCGTTCCCTTTTACCAACTGCCAATGCAAACAATGCCGCTGTCGCCCCATCCAAGTTGGAGTCTGGGCCTCTGGCATCTGTAGATGCGACTAGTAATTTGGTGAAGCCAGGTTTTGGGTTATTAAGGCGGGAGGCAGGCTTCTCAATCAAGAACATCACTGCTGCGCTGCCGATGCCGATAAGCCGGGGAACGAAGTCGGGGGAAGAGGTGGGGCAGCAGCTTGTGGCGGTATCGAGGCCAGGATCGGTTAAATCTGTGCGTGGAGAGGACGGGAGTGGGGTTGATGAGGAGAGCGAGGAAGAGGAGGACGATTCAGATGAGGAGGAAGAAGACGAGGAAGTGTATGAGTCGAGTGCCAGTGCGTTTGGGGATACGAAAAGTATCAGGAGCTTTGAGAGTATGCTTAGTGGGAAGGGTACGAAGAGAAAGTCGAAGAAAAGCAGTGAAGGGAAAAGAAAGAGCTTGTCGGATCGCTTTGCACATATGTCTAGTCTTGCTGGACTAAAGGTGTGTTTTCATTGCATGGTTCTATTATCTACACTTTCTGATTACATTATTGTTTTGAAGGGATCACCTCCGACCTCGAGACCTACATCTTTACTCCCACACCCACCTGCAGAATCCCATCCTGGGTTGTCAATGCCACTTCGTCTGGCGCCGCCTATACAGCATTTTGTGGAGTGCAACCCAGGTGATTTGAGGCTTTCAGAGGTTGGGGAGCTGTTGAGAGATTACCGACGATTGGTGGAGGGCATTCAGGCTGTTGGTGGGTTTGAGTCATAGTAGTTTTCCATTTGCCATGGAAAGTGTCGTGAGTTACCTATAGCTATGTTTTCAATTATATTGCCTTGACATACACAGTATAAATGGGGCTAGTTGGAAGAGATGGATGGGTGTAAAGGAGATTTGCTGCATGCTCTAATATGATCGTCGGTCAGAGGATTGGATAGGCGATCGATATTGAGCTCTAGTATTCTGCTTGACAGACATGAACTTCATCCTAACTAATGACTAGACTCGTAACCACTCCCTCGTAACCTTGTAGAGCCATGTACTAGGGATCGGTCACCGGTCTAACTAATGACTTCGTAATGTAGTCGACCTATTGCAACCTATCTTTGCACCACCCACCCCCCTGGTATGCTGATTGCTAACAGACCTACCATTTCCCTTCTTGCAAAATATGTCCATGATGTCCTGCTTATTTTTGATGTTCACCCCTTATACAGCCCCTGTTGCAGACTGACTCAAAGTTTCAAACACACCCTTCATTCTGCTTGTAAAGTCATGCCAGTTTCCATTGTGATGACTTTCAGTGCTTGGGGTGGCCTGGAGGCATTGGTAGATTACTTGTGTCTATCTGAGAGAATCTCCGGATCCCGGCGTTCCTGAATGGGACCGTGCCGTGTACTATCTACTACTACTACTACTACTGCTATTGCTATCATATCATATCATATCATATTGTGCAATATGATTTAGTTATTGAGGTAATCCCATCCCGCTGGTTGGCACCTTCCGGAGATGCTGAAATCGTGCTAGAAAGAGCTTATATGGGCTTTCAATATGCAGCTAACCGCGCCAACTTTCGCTGTTTCGCCTTCTCATAAAGTTCTTCTAGCTTTGGGCGTAGAATCTTCCAGCCTGGATTCAAATTAAAAACAGACCGTCACAGCCGAATTTGAAAGTGAAGGGGAAAATACCAACTTCTGTCCGTAAGCTTTTTTGGTTGCTTAACAAGATTGAGCCACATCCGCTTGTCTTTTCGACAGTCTCGGCGCTCATCCTCGTCCACAATACAAGAGCCATGCATTGACGAACGTACACCGTCCTCCGCATACTTGCCCATGGGGTAATATTGAGGATCACATCCTAACTCTTCTAGTTTTTCGTAAATCCTAGTTGATTTTCATAAATAGTTGATCACGATTGATAATAAAGCCTTACTCGTTGCGTCGTTGTATGATGAGTTCATCCTTCCTCTCCGCAGCATCAGATTTTCGATTGTGATACCAGATTCGAACCGTGGCGCCGTGCTATATCGTGATGAACTAACATAAGCAACGTCCTGACAGGATAGCGTAGAACCGCTCACCCGCATAATAGCAGTAGTCATTACTTCTCGGTCACTCATATATTTCTGAAGTGCAGGAATGTCGTCTTTGAGAGCGATACATTCTTCGATCACGAGATTGACTTCCGATACAAGGTAGCTATCCCACTCGTCATTGTTATAATAACGCGCTGTAGTGGTTGATATCACAAAATTGCATAGAAGCCATGCCATAACACGTACTGCTGTCGGAAGGTAGCAAACGATATATGCTCTCTTCGAATGGCCAGGCTGGGTAGGCTGAAATATTCCGACCTCTTCGGAGACTGGGGAGTGCATCAACAGAACAACTTGGGAGAGGAAAGAGAAGCTACTTCACTTTCCACTGGAGCAAGCAGAGCAAAATCGCACGCGCAAGGTAAAATAAACCTTCGAAGCACGAACACTGTTGCAAGCCTACCGGACGCGGAGCATCATTAGATAGAAGTAACAAAGACCCAGAGAAAATCCTACGGAACACTGTTGTTCAAAGATTAGACTGGCATATTGTGGTTCGGTCATGTCTGATGGGCAGCCGGGTAGTCCTGAAACGCTCTCAAGAACTCGTGTCCAAACGAATCGGGCAGACCGTGACAAAAATGTGGCACGGAATTCCTTGTTAACTCGGGACAAGTAAATCAAATCCAATGGCTCTATGGAACTGGCAATCTGGTTCGACGCAAGATACAAACGTTTTTAGGTGAGTGGGGAAAGTTTTGCATTGCAAGTATGGAGAGGGACTGACTTCGAGAAACACGTCCATAGGCATATCTATGAACCGCTTCAGTTTCCCAACATCACGCTTCAGCCTGCTAGAAATGCTTGGCAACTTGTGCCCAACGCCATTTTTTCGTACAAAGTTGTCTTGTAGAAGTGATAAACGTTGTTCTACAGAAGAGTTAAGAGTTGGTTTTGTTGGTTTTATAACGCATACAGCATACCCATGAAAGCCTTCACGCCATCCGTTAGTTCAAGTTCGTCTTCATTGGAGACATCTGCCAGTGAGCTCGAACTAGAATACGAACTCGGAGATTGTGACATGATGCTTTGTGGTGGTCGCAGGGGTCATGAAATGGCGACCTCGATAGGTAATCTTGTCGTTCGCCAATATAGAACTCAGGGATGAGGGAATGAAGAACGTTGAACTTGAAAAGGAGCAACTGTCACGCGTCACGTGCCACGCGTTGTTTGACAACACCGTTGTCCGAGTCGAACTTGCTAGACAATTCATTCGTCTCCGAAGTGAAGTGACTGGATTCGCACCCTTTCCGACCTAGTTGATCGTGCGGTGGCAGCGAGATACAATGTCACAGGATTCACAACTACACCGTGGCTGGAACAGATCCTGAAATCCATTGACGCACGAGCTACAGAATCCATCTCGGCCACGATCTCTCTACTATACGGGTTCACTTCACGTGGGTCATCCCCGACTTTGGCACAGCAGAATGGTTTAAGTCTACTGCAAGCGATTGATGAAAAGCATGATACGTAGAACATCAACCACTACCTGGCAGCGAAACAAGGATATCCTACCACACACTGCCGTTGGACTAAGCAAACTAATCAAATGCTGGCCCTACAATGGATCCACCGGAGACAATGCACAAATGCTAATTCTGTCCTGCCAGACTCAAATGCATTCTCGATTACAGTAGTGCTGCCATTCAATCCGAAATTCTGTGCATTCAGCGTGTTGTTGGTACCATTCCAATCAATACGGCGTCGGATTGTCGACAGTGACAGAAAGGGTTGGGAATGCGGAAATTGGAAGGTTATGCAATGAGTTCGCTAATACGTGTTTGTTGCTGGAGTACTCTGCTGCCCGTTTTCACAGGCTCTATATCCTTACACCGAGCACCCCCAGCTTTTTGCGTACACAATCTATCACACAAAGCCAGCAAGTGAGATTTAACTATGGCGAAGGACGCATGCGAACGACTGTCCATTCTAAATACCATTTCTTCTAACCTTTGGACAGGAGACTCGAATGTATCAAAACCTCGTGTAAACATGCAGAGGATTTGGTTTTATTGATACAACATCAAAATTTGAGAGAAGGGAGAACCCTGGCTAGAGCACATTGTATGTTCTATTCAATTTCCGATGGTTAGCTGTACCTCACATCCCTGCGAAATATGGTACGGTGTACTGCTAATGGGGAGGAGAGGAATGGGAACTCAGGATGTATCCTGATCATATTTGTGACCGGGCAGGAATGGGAATTCAGAACGCATCCCGATGTTGTGATCGGCAGGAACGATGAATTCCTACATAGTCTGATGAGTGTAGTGACGGTATAATCATGGAAACATAACAGGACAGAAGTCTAGTTCCTTTTCACAAATTCGATATCGAGATCATGAGGGATGCTTAGCCCGAAAGCACCAAATTCATTCTTGACATGGTCTGCATGCGTGCTATTCTTGGGGAGCGTCCATTCATAATGGATGAGAAGCATGCAGAGCAGAGTCCGTTGCTAGAGGGAACAGGTAATTAGTGTTAGAACACAGGTAAAGAAATCCTGAGCCACACACCTCGAATAACGAAAACTGACGAGCCACACATTGACGAGGACCGATGCCAAATGGGATATTGATGATCGGGCGAGTACAAGTCGAGATGAATCTATATGGGTCAAACTTTCCAGGCTCAGGCCAATTGACGGGGTTGTGATGCACCGCACAAACGTTGGGGACTACGGAGATGCCTTGCGGTATAAAGTACGTTCCAAGGGTCACCGGTTCAACAGTCCAACGAGCTGGAAGGAGGGAGATGGGACTGTTGATTCGTAATGCCTCTTTAATACAGGCGTTCACGAAAGAAACTGCCTTCATGTCATCGATTGTGGGCTCCGAACGACCATCAAGGACGGAGAGAACTTCGGCACGGGCTTTAGATTGATACTCCAGGTGCCTCGCGAGGTGATAGACCACCGTGGAAAGAGCTCCAGACGTCGTGTCCTAGTGAATCATAGATCATCAAGCAAAAGTCAATCAAAAAATTTCGTACATGCCCAGCGGAGAATAAGATAGCCAGATTTGATCGCAATTCTTCATTAGATAGAGTCAGATCATCCAAGAGATAGCTCAGTAGGTCATGGCCAAGATTTTGTCGTTTCATCTGCAATAGGCCGTCATATCGGGCGTTGAGGGATTTCACATCATCAATTACGGCATGACGCGGGAACCAGTCATCGAGAAATGGGAAGATCAAGCGAGTTGGAGTAGCGATTCGTGACATTACACGGTTGAAATGATCAACGAAGGAATCCTCGGAAGTTTGTAGGGCTTGGAAGTTGTGGCCCAAAAGCGCCGTGCCGACAACATCCAATGTGTAACGCTATTGATGGCGATTCGTCAACAATCATGTCGTGTGGGAGAGAAGATCAGAATATGTACCTGTACAAGATCGGTGAATCGGTGTACACCTCCATCACCCATGCGCTCGAAGAGCTCATATGCAAGGGTGACAAATCGATGAACCGGAATTTCGCGATCAAATGCTGCCTTCACTGATGTAGAGTGGCGTTTCCACATTTCGCCATTCGAAAAGACTACATTCGGTCCACTGAGGAAAGTGAAATGGAGGTGGTCCCGGTAGTTCCTTTTCGGGAACCGGTCCATATCTTGGCATACAGTCTTTATAAGCTAAAGGAGTTCATCATGAGTCAGAAACATATACTTTAGCAAGGAACGTACGTTCGCGTCGAGGACATGTACGCTCCACTTCCCTAGCATGTAAACGAGGACGACGCCTTCCCCACGTCTCACGAATGGCAGAATCAACCTTCGGACTCGAGAATCGACAGATTCTCTGCATGCATAGCTCCATATCGTCGCGTAAGGGGAGACTTTTGGGAGATGTCGTAACTCTGCAGGGACAGCAAGCAAGTATTCCACGCAAGAGAAGATGCCGATCAGGAAACAGAGTAAGAAGATGCGGAAGTCGCTGAGAATGCCGTGGATTTGCTTAGGAAGAAAGTAGTGACACACACGTCCATTGAGGAGACAATTTACGAGGACATGCCCAGCGATCGCGCTGTGCATCACGGGGAGTTCCCTATCCACTAAGTTATAGCTAGATACATGACCAGCTTCATTAGCATTTCGCTGCGTGTTTTGAAGTTTAAACATGCATACATTAGTAGGGCACTCTTCGGTGTTCATCTCTCCCAAATTTCGTAGATGATCGGCGGGGTCCGAGTCGCGGACCAATGCCGCCCATAGATATTTAGGTATTAGGCCTCAGCGGAGTTGGAGATGTGGTTCCGCGCGCGGCGCCAGGACGGTCAGAATCATTTCTCGTTACAGCAGTACATATGATGATCAAAGTATGTACCTAAGTTAATGATCAGGCAACAAGCTGCAACAAGGTGGACATAACAGTTTGAGGCTTACTAACCCAGAATTCTCGACGTTGCTTTGTGGTGAAATTGACAAGTAGCATTCAGCAAGACGGTTGCTTCGCTCTTTCGGTTCCCACTGGCATCGTATCTAATTGTGGTGTGATAAGGTTGTGTAAGTGCGGTGTCCCGCAGTCGGGCTCATCGGAGGTATGACTCTCACCGCTCGCACATGGTACACGCCAGGTACACGCCATACCATTTGTTCAACTCCAACTCCAACTGCTTCCTTTCGCCTTTGCCGGCCAACACCGTAATAGGCGGTGCACCATGTTATGTGCTGGGCCCTGGCTGACACGCGTCAATATCATCTGCGGTGATGTACTAGGCCGTCCACCATTCATCACCTGAAGAACAGCGCTGGCCTGAGGAAGATGTGATGGGTAAAGAACAGTTGGTTAAGGCGGGGAGGTGCGTGATTTGGACTGCGGATACTGTGACAGGAAGCGTAACCTGAGGGTGGGCGCCGATCACTGGCAAACGTCGATCAACTTGAAGCAGAAACTGCCACTGCAGTGATAGCGACTGTCATCTTGGTATGTTGGGCGGAGGTTTGGCTACTTAACACTTCGGCAGGTCACACAACTTGGCTTTATACTCTGATTAGAGCATTCACCACCAATGTGGAAAATGTATACTCGACGTCGACGAATTCGAAGTTCAGTTTATAATTTAGTGCATCGAATTCCAGCCCAGCGATAACCTTCCGATCATCCGACACCCACGTAAAACAACTGTTACCACCGCTCTCCGCACCTCTACCCCGTTCGCCACATCGGCGTCTCACAGTCTCGTACAGCCTGAGAGTGACGCCAGGAAATGATGAACGAGGGGTAATGATACTAGAAGTGCACGGCGGAACGAAAGTTCTCGCGCACGGATCATACGCCTCTCCCTGCTATCATGAGGTAGCTTAGACCGGTGACCGATCCCTAGTACATGAGCAAGCGTCGATGTATCGAGGCTCGCTCATACCTGTACGAGGGAGTGGTTACGAGTCTAGAGGTAGCTAAGCTAACGTCGATCGTCGAATCAGAGGGTTAGCGCCCCGGAAGGTCTGTGTCGCTGTCATCGGTGGATAACAACACACTGGCAGGAAGCCTTCGTGGACCATTATAAGTGATACGCTCATCATCATACTTCATTGAGATATCACCATTCCGGGCATCGGAAATGTCAGACTCCGAGGGGGATATGTGGCAGTACCATTGTTTGCTTTAACATTTGGTAACAGTTTCGACACTTTGTTCGACAGTTCAACAGGTCCGAGTCCTATTCATAGAAGCCATGCTGTAAGTGATGTTAGTTCCCTCTTATAAATTCGATTTCGAGATCTTGAGGGATGCTTAGACCCAAAGAACTCATTCTTGGCATGGTCCCCATGTATGCTATTCTTTGGGAGCGTCCATTCATAATGAATAAGCATGCAGAGCAGAGACCGTTGCTAGAAGGAACAGATAATCAGGAAATGAAATCCTAGGACACCGTGACGCACCTCATATAACTTCGAGTCACGCATTGACAGGGGTACACGTCGAGATAGATCTATATGGGTCAAACTTTCCAAGCTCGGGGCAGTCGACAGGGCTGTGATGCACCGCACAGATGTCGGGGACTACAGATGTGCCTTGAGGGATAAAGTACTCTCCAAGGGTCACCGGCTCAACAGTCCAACAAGCTGGAAGGAGGGAGATAGGACTGTTGATGCGCAATGACTCTTTAGTAATGCAGGCGTTCACGAAATCGTGGGCTTCGAACCAAGATCAAAGAACAAGTTCGTCGCGGGCTTTGGATTGATACTCCGGGTAAGCACTTCGAGAGATGATAGATCACCGTGGAAAGAGCTCCAGACGTCATGTCAGGTCGTGTCCTAGTGAATCATAGATCATCAAGCAAAAGTCAAATAAAAAGATGACATACGTGTCCAGTGGAGCATAAGATAGCTGGATTTGATCGCAGTTCTTCATTGGATAGAGTCAGATTATCTGAAAGATAACTCAGCAGGCATTGACCAGGATCTTGACGTCATATCAGGCATTGAGGAATTTCACATCATCAATCACGGCATGACGCGGGAACTAGTCGAGAAAAGAGAAGATCAAACGAGTTGGAGTAGCGATTCTTGACATCACACGATTGAAGTAATCAACGAAGGAATCCTCGGAAGTTTGAAGGCCCGGAAGTTGTGGCCTAGAAGCGCTATGCTGACAACGTCCAACGTATAGCGCTATTTATGGTGATTTGTCAACCCCATGTTGTGGTGGTGGGGAGAGGATGGGAATATGCACCTGTACAAGATCGGTAGATTGATGAACACCCCCAGCACCCATGCGCTCGAAGAGCTCATATGCAAGGGTGACGAATCGATGAACGGGAATTTCATGGTCAAACACGGACTTTGCGTTTCCACTTTTCGCCTGTCGAAAAGACTACATTGGATCCACCAAGGAAAGTGAATAGGAGTTGGTCTTGGTAGTTCATTTTTGGGAACTGATCCAGACTTGGCATACAGTCTTTACGAGCTAAAGAACTTCATGAGTCTGAAACTTACACTTTAGTAAGGTACGTACGTTCGTGTCGAGGACATGAACACCCCATATATAAGGACGACGCCCTCCCCACGTCCTGAGAAAGGTAGGATCAGGCTTCTGACTCGAGAATCAACAGATTCTCTGCGAGCATAGCTCCATAATCGTGGCGTAAGTGGGAGATGTCGCAACTCTGCAGGGACAGCAAGCAAGTATTCCATGCAAGAGATAATGTCGATGAGGAAACAGACGATGAAGAAATGACAAGCTATTAGGTGGGGTTTGCTGCTTCACGCTTTACAGCTGCACCATACAAAACCACTGGCACATAGGGTCCACAACACCTCGGAAATTGGGTCACAACAACTAAGGAATGTTCACCACAATCATGATAGGGGTGTCGCCAACAATTGAAGTCTTTTACCATAAAACGTCAGATTTACGTTGAACAAAGTTATAATATCCTTGCCCCGTTGCATTGGTCACCCAACTCGGTGAAGCACTGGTATGTTGAAGATTCCTGAGATTCATTGTAAGTTCGAGGTTATTTATCTCTCATGTCGTTGTGGATGTGCGATTCCCCACCTCAATGACGGGAGATAGATCCGACGCTTTATCACCTTCACTCAGTAGCATGGTTCGAAGATGAAGCTCGTGGAGAAAGTTTAAAGGTCATGTGGTGGTGGTAGACGCGACGCGTCAACCACGTGCCCAGAACGTTATGTAATAGCCGTTATGACAAGGCACTTGCTCAGTAAGTCTGAGTAAGAGCATCATTAATCTCCACTAATCTCCATTTAGTGACATTTCTGCTGTCTAAATCTCAATCTGCGTACTAGCCTTCTTAGTGTTATTGAACCTATTATAGCAGTCAAACTTCCGCGACAGCAAAAAAAACCATTGACAGCGTGAACAGAATGATGGATGTCGAATTAATGGCTAAGCGGTGGCTTCTCCGTGGTTCACTCACCCGGTTATCGTAAAACTTCACGAAGCCTCCGCAATTCGCTAATCCCTCAACCTGGGTTCCTCGACGCTCGAGATAAAAAGGCATTGCTTCCAATTCAGACAGGTACCACTCCACTCTACTTCCCTGGTCAGATACTAATAGTCCCGGGCGCCTAGGCCTCAGGTGGAAGATGAACCAACCTACCAGAACCCCACTTCCTAAACTTCAACTTTTCATTGTAATCCTCATACAAATGGCAGAACCAGTCACGTCTACCGTTATCTATCCGTTCGTCAATGATCTCGTCAGGACAATAGGGATTGCTCCTGGCGACGAGAAGAAGACAGGATATTATGTTGGAATAGTTGTTAGTTTTCCGAGGTTGAGTCCTCGATTGTCTCGTGTGTTAACAAATCTTTACCTTACAGGAGTCCGTATTCTTCGCGGCGGAAGCACTTACAGTAATCCAATGGGGTCGAGCCTCCGACGTTATCGGTAGACGACCCATATTGCTGGGCGGTATGATTGGACTCACAGCTTCCATGCTTGGCTTCGGTTTGTCGAAAACGTACTCCATGCTCATTCTGAGCCGTTGTGCACAAGGCGTTTTCAATGGCAATATTGGCGTGTCGAAAAGTGTGTTCTCCGAAATTACGGATGCTACCAATGCTCCCCTAGCATTCTCGTTCTTACCTGTGGCGGGGTCAATTGGTGTTACAATGGGGCAAGTATATCCTACTACCGATAAATTACCCTGTGGACTTATCTTTCTCGTCTAGACCTGTCATTGGCGGTGTCTTCGCAGATCCTGCAAAGCAATGGCCAAAGCTATCCAGCAGGCTGACTGGGAAGTTATTCCTGAATTATCCTTACCTCCTTCCGTGTATGGTCGCGACTGTAGTCCCTTTCTTTGCTTTTCTCCTTGCATTTGTAGGTCTGAAAGAGGTGCGGGTTCCGAGTCTTCGCGTTCTTATTACCCTGCTTTCTCAACTTCTTCGGACAGACATTACCAGCAAAGCAAATCAAGGCCATTGCCGCGGAAGCAGACGAATCGGCATCCGTTACAAGTCGCCTTTTACGATCTTCATCAATAACCTCACGAGATTATGGGACTTCTGGTGCTCAGATGTGCAGATCTACCAATCTCACTGAATCTGCGAAACTATTAGCCAATGTACCTCCACCGCCATCCTTCCGAGCCATCTTGATCCCTCGTGTCCTGATTCCGTGTACAAATTATTGTCTCCTCGCCTTCCTAGACCAGTCTCTGCTCGTGCTTCTTCCCCTCATTTACTCCACACCTCTCCATCTAGGTGGCCTAGGGCTTTCACCTTCCTCCATTGGAACCATCCTCGGCGTTTACGGTGTCATAAACGGTGTCGTTCAGGTCGTTTGCTTTACCTGGGTTCGCAGTCATTTGGGACATCGAAATTGCTATATGCTCGGGATATTCTTCCTCGGTGTATGCTTCGCCTTGTTCCCCGTTCTCGCCCAACTCGTGGCCTGGGATGGAGGCAAGGTAGGCGGTTGGGTAGTGCTGGGCATCGTGCTGCAGCTGGGAGCCTACGTTTTTACGTACATGTCTTATGGTTAGTGTCTGTTCGTCCTCATTCATGTGTACCAGAAATGACCCACCTACTACAGTGTGTATGTTCATGTACATCTCTGACTCAGCACCATCACGTTCCTCGCTTGGTACGACCAATGGTTTAGCACAGTTGATGGTTTCGACTATGCGGTCACTCGCTCCGACAGTGGCATCGTCTTTATTCTCTTTCTCACTTGAGCTTCAGAGTGAAGAAGGGGGCCTGGGCAAATATTTGGTATACATCATTCTATGCGCTGTATCCGCTGTCGCCCTTTGGTGGAGTTTACGCTTGCCAGTTGCTTTGGAAGGAGATAACGAGTTGACCTCCAAGTAACAGTAGCTCGTATCATTATTAGATGTATTTCGTTCAATTGCAAACCCCTTCGTTAGGAAATGCTTGACACGTTCCGAGATCGTGAACTGCGTTGCTACATTGAGAGGATAGGAAAATCAGCCCGTCTCCCTATCATGGATCAACTAGTCTATGTACCTCATTATATTGAAGCATCATACCAAGGTCAGCTGGCATGGCCCTTGTGTTGCTCCTAAGTAGATACACGCGATTAGGAGTTTCTTTCAAGTTCATATGCCGGGACTTGGCAACTCATATACAAACCTGGGATGCATTTCTGACAGTAATTGATAATACATCATTCAACACGAATTTCAAATTGTAAACGGAGGACAATACCATTTCGAGGAAGACATGGTATTTGGGCACGGACTCGGATGTTGGGATGAAGGAGGTAAGCTTGGTTTTTTCAGTCGCCCCTGCACTTAATAAAGGAGGTAACATAATCTGGAATGTCATGGGAGACGCTTTTGCGGACTAACAGGAGTATCGTTAGACACAATGAGATAAAGTTGTCAACAATCGTACGCGTTGGATGTCCAGCTGGGAGAAGACATATTTCAATTTCTTCCCATTGAGTTTCGCTGTTCAATTGTATCATCAAAGTAGCAGATTGAGAACACATCAGCGGCAAACGGCACAACTTCTTGACGACTTCAAATTCGAACATTGCTCATAGTAGTATTCAATGGACGCGTCGCGTCACATGTCACGTGCCCAGAATCAACTCGTTATGTAATACTAATAGTAATAGCCGAGAGAAAAATGACTCGGCCGCGGACTCGGCCCATGATCCTCCGAGTCGGCGAGGTTTAAACGTTCAAGCTTTCAAGCGTTCACGCGTTCACGGTCAGAATGTAACATTTCTGCTGTCTAACTCCCAGATCTGCTTACTAGCCCGGCTTCAGAACCTGTTCCTAGTATAGAAGCACATCAAACTCGCGATGCAGTTATGAAGCATAAAAAACTACTGACAGCAGGAATAGAATGGTGTCGGATTGCTGTCGAATTGACGTCCAAGCGCTTACTTCTCAAGCCCGCATCTCGGTGTTTCCCGGTTACCGTTATCATATGTAAAGGAAAAATAAATTCGCGAAGCCTTGAAGAGTCACTTATCCGTCGAGCATCGAGTCCTAGGTTTCTTGGTGCTCGAGGCAAATCACACTGCATCTAATTCAGACGGGTGTTATCATTCCACTCCATTTCCCTGGTCAGATCATCCTGGTGGGCGTCTTAGAAGATGAACCCATCACTCATAACCCCACTTCCTAAACTTCAACTTTTCATTGTTATTGTTATACAGATTGCAGAACCAGTCACGTCTACTGTGATCTATCCGTTCGTCAATGACCTCGTCAGAGCAATAGGGATTACTGGTGGCGACGAAAAGAAGACAGGATATTATGTTGGAATAGTTGTTAGTTGTCCGAGGTTTATTTGATTATCTTGCTTGTTAACCAAGTCGTGTCATCTTCACCTTATAGGAATCTGTATTCTACGCCGCGGAAGCGCTTACGGTAATCCAATGGGGTCGTGCCTCCGACAGCATCGGTCGACGACCTATACTGCTGGGTGGTATGATTGGACTCACAGTTTCCATGCTTGGCTTCGGTCTGTCGAAGACGTACTCCATGCTCATTCTCAGCCGGTGTGCACAAGGCGTTTTCAATGGCAATATTGGCGTGTCGAAAAGTGTTATCTCCGAAATTACAGATGTTACCAATGCCCCCCAAGCATTCTCGTTCTTGCCTGTGGCGTGGTCAATTGGTTCAACCCTTGGGCAAGTGTACCACCGATAAATTGTCCTATGAATTTATCCATACTATCTAGACCTTTCATTGGTGGAGTCTTCGCAGATCCCGTACGGCGATGGCCGGAGCTCAGGCTATTTAGCAAACTGAAGTTGTTTCAGAGTTATCCTTACCTCCTTCCATGTATGGTCGCGACTGTAGTCCCGGTCTTTGCTTTTCTCCTTGCTTTTGTAGGACTGAAAGAGGTTTGGGTTCTTCGCTCTCTTATTACTGTATTTCTCAACTCCTCCGGACAGACATTACCACCGGCGGTAGTGCAAGCAAAGCAAAGCAGGGCGATTGCAGCGCTAGAAGACCAATCATCATCTGCTACAAGTCACCTCTTACGATCTTCATCAATAGCCTCACGAGATTATGGGACTACTTCTGGTACTCAGACGTGCGCAACTAGCCATCTGACTGAATCCGCTAAACTATTAGCCGATTTACCTCCACCGCCGTCCTTCCGAGCCATCTTGATCCCTCGTGTCCTGATTCCAAGCACAAATTTTTGTTTCCTTGCCTTCCTAGACCAGTCTCTGCTCGTGCTTCTTCCCCTCATTTACTCCACACCTCTCCATCTAGGCGGCCTTGGCCTTTCACCTTCCTCCATTGGAACCATCCTCGGTGTTTGGGGTGTCATAAACGGTGTGATTCAGGTCGCTTTCTTTGCCTGGGTTCGCAGTCGTTTGGGACATCGAAATTGCTATATGCTTGGGATATTCTGCCTCGGCGTATGCTTCGCCTTGTTCCCCGTTCTCGCCCAACTAGCGGTCTTGGATGAAGGCACCGTAGGCGGTTGGGTCATGCTGGGCATCACGCTGCAGTTGGGAACCTACATTTTTTCGTACATGTCTTATGGTCAGTGTTCGTTCGTCCCCAATGATGTGTCCTAGAAATGACCATCTAATACAGCATGTATGTTCATGTATATCGCTGCCTCAGCACCATCGCGTTCCTCGCTTGGTGCGACCAATGGCCTAGCACAGTTGATGGTTTCGTCTGTCCGCGCACTCGCTCCGACAGTGGCATCGTCTTTATTCTCTTTCTCACTTGAGCTTCAGAGCGAAGGAAGGGGCCTAGTAAGCAAATATTTGGTATATATTGTTCTGTGCACTATATCCGCTGTGGCCCTTTGGTGGAGTTTTCGCTTGCCAGCTGTTTTGGAAGGAGATAACTCGCTGACCACCGAGTCGTAGTAAATCCCACGGAAGTTGTATCACTACCAGACGTATTTCCTTTAATTGCAAACCCCTGTTTTCAGCACATCATTCAGGAAGTGCTTGATACATTCCGAGGTCGAGCTACTTTGAGAGAAATCAACCCCTCTCTCCCTACCATTCACTCCATTGGATCATTATAATGAAGCATCGTACCAAGGTCGGCTAGCATAACCCCGGGCCGTGTGTCACGATCAATATTATAATCTTCCTAAGCAGATCCACTTGAAATAAGGGTTTCACTGTGCACGTTCACATGCTTGCACATGGCAAACAGAATCACAAACTCGTATGCACACGTGGGATGGATTTCTGACAGCAATCCGTAGCACAACGTTCGACACAGATATGCCACATCAAGTTGTAAACGGCCTGCCAACTAAGACGTCCAACTAGTGAATACAGCAATTTCCCCCTGGAGTGAGTACCTCAGATCCCAATCTGCCAACGAGGCAACGTGGTGTGTTTGGCCAAATCCAAACAGACGTTGACGTTATAAAATCAAAATCGTCTACTTAGCATCATAATCATTGAACGAAAATCGTAACGTCAACAAGACTATCCTGAGCCGATGCCACCGCAAATAAACATCAGGTGGAACCCGTTGACCTCGAGATGTCTTCTATGAAGTTCAATGATGCCATAGCTTCAAGTTTAAGCTTAAAAATCGTGGACGGTGAAATTGCGTATGTCAGGATATCCTTACCTAGTCATTCACTGAAACCTGATGTAGGTGCAGGTATCGTTATTACTGTCGCTTTCATCATTCATGTCTCAATGACCGTAGACGATGACAATCGACGATAAGTGGGATGATGTACTTTATTTATTGGATATGATAGCGCTGGTGAGAACATCCAGTGCAGCAAGTTGCCCCCACGACGTGAATGACTGCGGTGGGCCATGCCAGTTGGCTGAATAAAAGTTACCATTGGCAGCAAGATCAAGTAGGGCATTGTACTAGTAGAGGAAGTTATTGAACGGAATTATGAATTAAAAGGAAATGGTCATACTTGGACGTCGATGTAGCTGTGAACCAAAGTGCGGAGATTCCTGTTGGAAGGGTTTCGTACGAAGGCTTCGTAGAGCCCCCGGATGAAGATGGCTAGCAGATGGTGATGACAATTAAGCCTCGTATCAGCTACCGAGGATGACAAAACATACCTTTGAAACCAACGCCATCATTATTATTCGTAGTGTCTGACCCTTCGGTGATAATGCCGTCAGCACCTTGCCACACAGTAGACTTCACCGCTGCAGCAAGAACGTTGACCATCCTAGCGTTTCGTCAACAGAGTGCCAGGATCGTGAATCAGCGGGGGGTCTCACAAGTTCCTCCACTGCGAATCTCTTGTCACATCTGCCAGAACACTGAGGCCCTCGATATATTTACCGCTATTGTATGTGAAAAGCCAAGTGGGGGGGGATTTCGAGCAATCGTGGGCATTTACGGTGTCAAGGACTATCCCTTGCAAGTCATGCGCCTTGATCCAGATGGCACTTAGAATGGCAGCGCTGGTATATTTTTGGTCCTTGGTAATGTCCGCAAGGAAAGCAGATAGACTTCACATCTAAGCACGTCAAGTGGCTGCAGAAAAAGGATTACGTACGTAATATAAAGCCTTTCCATGGGAAGTGGTATCAGCAAGGCACTTGGGATTACGAAGATGAAACACACACATACCCTGTGGTAATTGAATTGATAGATTGATCATCTGCAGTTGGTCGCTATGTCACGTATTCATGCCAATTCAGTTCAACAGAAACATCCAATTCTTACCCAGAAGACACCCCCAGCCATGGTCACTGCAAAAGGAAGGCAAGGTCATCAGAGAGTAATCACCCCTGGCCAAAAATAAAGCTCACCACCGCCACAAGTCGGTGAAAGCGAGAACGTTTTATTGGGATGCTGGCCAGCCTTTGCTTCAGCGGCACTCACGACACTGTCATAATTAAGCGAGGAGACTTCAACGCTGTATGGCTAAGTCTCACAAGGTGGAAACATGATTCCAGGTCGTGATTGCGTGGTCCAACATCCTCGGGTCTCTATACGCCCTATAAGCGTATACCGCAGCTTGGGCCCACCACCTTCAGGAAATCGAGCGGTCAGACAGTTAGAAATTTGTCAGAAAGTATTCAAGTACTCACATGGCGTCATCGTTATACTGCGATTGTAATTAAAGGTATAAGTATGAACCTGCTAGGAATTGGAGAGAATGAAAATGCTAACACTATTTTGAAATGTAAGCCAATTTGGGAAAGAGAGAAAACAGGTCATGCTCACCCGAATTTATCATAATTGGCGTGAAGGTTGAACGCTGTGTTTAGATTCGCTAGCACCGCCGCTTTGTTGGTATGAGTGCCAGAGAAATGGTCCTGATTAGCCATAGCAGACCACACATTTCCTGACTGCCAATAGCCAATACCTAGACGATGGAAAATTTTAGTTGAACGTATGAAATCCAAATGAAATCACATAAATTTCGCGACTTACCATTAAATTCACTTGAAGCAGAATCAAGCTGGGGAAGAATGGTGTTGATTGCATTCTGAGAAATCGAGATCCGCTCAGGGAGGGAGCGCGAGTTGCTGTCCTTCTTTCATACGAGAATGGCATTAGCAAGTCGCGATCAATCCCAAATAAATAACAGGCAAAGTACCCGCCAAGTAGTCGGCACGGATAGATTTTGTGCACCTGCCAGACTGAGAGCGCTGAACGCAAGTAGAGTAGCAGCAATCATGCTGTACGTGGGGTTTGACACAAAAACGACAAGAGTCCAGGTATTTTATAGGCATTCACAGCCCGAATGTGAACAGTAGAGCAGTGGGTTATCCCGGACCGCCTCCGGATCCAATAGTGCACAATGATCATGAGTACTTGATAAGTACCGTAGTATGCAGTGCTGTAACCGTGACCGTGACCACGGGCTCTAATCGATTGGTGGTTTGCAGCCCACTAGGTGATGCACCAGTCACCGTAGATTTATCCAACACCATGACTGGAGGAGCAAGAAAGGTCCGCCCTGTGACGTCGTTATAGCAAATGGGCCATATGGGAGTCTTGAGTCCAAGAGAAAGGTGACGCGAAAAACGCGTACCGCATGTTCAGTTAATAAATGTCATGTCAACCGGTACTACATAAACAACGTTCAAGTTTCATATCATGCATCATGATGCGGCACATCTTTGTCTGATCGGGAAGGGCAGATTAATGTAACATTGATTACAGATGATTCTGCCATACACCCACCTCCCCTCCATGGACATCAAGAGTTATAGGTTTTCACATCGGAGTAATGGGATTCACTGGTAATGGAGATAGCTTATGAAAGGCTTGCGATCCAAACACTGTCAAAGGTATATAAAAGGCAGCGACGTGCCAAATTATGTTTCGTGAATAGCCTGAGTGACAGCCAGAGTTAGCGATTCAAGGGCGATTCACGTTGGGGATTCATCAGTGATTCAGAGACGATTCAACAACTGAAAACAAACGTGAATCGTCCAAAATTCTGAATCGTTGAATCGCCTCCGGAGGCGATTCGACATCCTGAATCGCGATTCACTTGATGATTCACATCCTGATGAGTCTTTCATCTACTATTTTAAATACTGACCCAAAATAGCACTTTTTTTGATGTGTACTTAATCGACATCTGGAAAATTGACGGTCAGAGTAATGTGGCGATTCTGGGTGATTCACCAATGATTCACACAGCATAATCGGATCCGAATCGTGGCTGAATCCCCGAGTGAATCAGCCTTGAATTGCCAACTCTGACTGTCACTAATAGTTATATCTCGAACGATTCATGCACCAGTTTCTGGGAGAAAAATATATTCTCTAAAGCAACAAGGAAACATCATGAACCCCTGCAGTAGCCATGGTAATTGATCCACAACCAATCCACAGCGCTGGTCCAGAATCACGAGGACCAAACGACGCCAAAAATAAATTCAAGAAAAGAGAGAGGGGCCAGGAGTAGTAAATACAATTATGCAAACTCACCTGCACACCGGACCCTACTTGCATACCATAAGTAGACACTATCCCATTCACCAGAAATGCAACACGCAAATCTCTCGAAAGATTCATGCGCCAGTTTCTGAGCCCAGGGTAGTCCCTCTAAAACAGCGAGGAAACGTCATGGATCCATGAAGTAGCCATGCAAGTCGGTTGAAAACGTCCACGACCAATTCACAATGCTGATCCAGGATCACAAGGTTGCCAAAAATAAGTTCACCAGCAAGAAAGTGGGGTAGCAAATACAACTATGCGAGACTCACCTGCACATCAGACCCTACTTGCATACCATAAGTAGATACTATCCCATTCACAAAAATTCCAACACGCAAATTGAGGTAATCTTACGATTCACCTAAATCATATCCAACAGAATCAGTCGTTTCCAAAAAAAGAGGAAGATAAGGAGAAGGACCAAATGTAAGCCAATAAGCCTCTCTTCATCCATCACAATACTACTAATAGGATATATCTCATCATACACAGTCAGAACGTATGGCAGTTCGGTATACAGCTCCTTCCGCCATGGGTTCGTGTCTCTGTCATGCTCGAGCAATGTCCTCCCTTGAACGACTTGAACCAACATGCCCCTTTGGCGCACCTCAGCACCTTCGCCCCACGCAGAAGAATGCACTCCCGCCTGCATCTCGATCTGCAAACGCACATGATACGGATTAAAATCAAGCAAATGAATACGATGGTCAGGCGCGAGCCGAACGTATCGCTCGCCTACACATAATGCAATCATTCCTGTTGGGAAATCTTGTGAATTGAAGAGACGACTGCTCCTTGGGCCCCAGTCTTTCCAGGGCACAGTACGGGTGCGAGTATGAGAGGGAGGGACAGCTGCAAGGAGGGACTTACGGTGGACGACGAGGGAGTACACGCGCATGCCGTTGTCACCCCATGCGGCGTCATGAGCGTTCTGCACGCCGATGTGGAAGAGAACGATGGAGTCGGATGGAGAGGGATAGAAGGGTTGTTGGTTGTGTGGGAGGACGGATTGTTGGATAGGCATAGGTGAAGTAGGATTATGGTTTGGGCCTTGGTCATCGTTACCATCGTCGCCATGGTGGGGGTGGGAGGGGGAAGAATTCTTTGGGTCTGTGTGGCAAAGGATGACGCAGTAAAAGAAGGAGCTTCTCAGACGGGGGAGGACGAGAGAGCAGGCACAGAATAAGGGATGGGGGCCTGCGCTAACAGCACGTGGGACGTGAAAAATGTCGAGAGAGCCAATATTAACATTTGTAAAGAGCAGAATATCTGTAGTTAGGAACGTGACAGAGTCGTAGGTTCTGAAGGGAAATTGGGAGGACTTTATTCGCAGATAATCAGGAGGATATATACCATAAGTGAGATAGCTAAGGCATACCATGATGACGGTCCCCTTCTTCCAATCAAATAACACGAACTGATTGAAGACGTCTGGGACTGATGTCCCATGCACAACCAGAATTGCCAAGTATCGCCCTACAATCTCGAGATTGATTGCAGGGCGTCCAGCTTCCAGGCGCGAGCGGGTGATGAGGAGGGATTTCTACGTTGCAAATGGATGCAGATTGCCCGTGGAATATTGTAGTAATTGTATCTCGATAACAGAGACCATGTTGCCGCTCGAATTTTCTGGTCTCCTGCAGGAAGCGGTCAATAAAGAATATGCCGTAGTAAAGATTGCTTACGTTGTCACCAATGCAATGAGTTCATGTTCTTGGATGGCCATTCTTGCATTGAGAATATCCCTCCCCAGATCGAAGCTCTTCCATATATCGGCGAGACCAATGGTAAGGTGCTGAAGAGACTGGAGAACAAGACAGTTGATTGCCTTGGTTGCCGGTATCGCGGTCCCATTGGAAGAAACAACCTCCTCACCGGTGACAGAATAGCCAAGGAGGAAGATACCCCCGTTCAGATCGTGAACTCGAGACGCATGATGGGGAACATCGATATATGTTATAAATTTTGGTTCTAACAAACGCGATGCTTCTTCGCGAGCTCTCAATATATGGAGACGCTCTGAAAGAGGAAGGGAAGATTGTGGGTTGTCGATGAAGTGATGAGTCTCGAGTGCGATACTGTATTTGAGGCGAGTAGATTGAGTTATAAGGGTATTGAATACGCGGGAGATGGATCGGCAACAGATAAGCGACTTGAATGGGAGATGGGATAGAATTTGGATGAGCAGTTCTTCTGGGAGATCTAGTAATTCCAATGACTCGGAGGAGGCCTAGAAATTTTAAGCCTAGTTAGTGCAGTTAGCCCACTTATCTTAATTTATACCTACACCAAAACTGGTGCCAATTGTCGGAACACGACGCTCTGATATAACGTTCAAGTTGCGCTTGACACTGGATAGGCAATAGGACAAAAATTGTCTAAGTGGCAACGCCTTGGCCTGCCAATGTGAACGGTATTTCTTTCTTTGGTCTGTCATGTCTGCAGGCTGCCGCACCATTCCGGCCCTGCTAGGGCTGCTATGCATGACGCCCACCACCCGATCTAATAAACTGATTAGTCCAGGAAAATTAGATATCCACATTCACATCCGAATTCCTTTAGACTCGGACATGTTCAAAAAGTTGATGATGGTCCAAGTCACACGACAGTCGGCAGTCACGTGAACGCCGCTATTCTAATCCGAGTCCGATCGTGATTCGTGACAGGCTTGGCAAAATTTCACCATGCCACGACGCGGACCATTCATCGTAATCGAAGGGCTCGACAGGTCAGGGAAGTCAACACAAACCGCGCTCTTGATTGCCAGGCTAGAAGCGGCTGGTATACCTGCAAAGTTATTAAAGTTCCCCGGTACTAGATAGCGTTCACTAACAATGACGTCCCGCCGTATTGACCCCAATAACAATACAGACCGAACGACTTCCATAGGACAAATGATCAACGCGTACTTGCAATCCAAGGCAGATCTCGATGACCACGCGATCCACCTCTTATTTTCGGCCAATCGTTGGGAACTCGCGTATGTACGCTTCGTTGTCTCGTAGAACACCTTTCCCGGCACCTAAAACTAGAATGAACTACTGTTAGGTCAACGGTTGAACAGCTCTTGAACGCGGGAACCGCAGTTATTTGCGATCGATACGCGTTTTCCGGGATCGCCTTCTCAGCTGCGAAGGGGTTGTCGTACGAATGGTGTCGGTCACCAGAAATAAAGCTCCCTGCACCCGATCTTACTGTGTTCTTGGATATCACGCCAGAGAAGGCAATGGAGAGGGGCGGGTATGGTGAGGAGCGGTATGAAAAGGAGGAGTTGCAAAAAGAAGTACGAAATGTATTTGATCGGATTGCAAAGGAAGTGCTTCACGATGGAGGGAAGTGGGTTACTTTGGATGCGGGGAAGGAGAGGGTGATGGTTTCTGAGGACGTGTGGAGGCTTGTCGAACCTTTGACAGCAGGCATCGAGTCTCCTGTTCAGCGATTATGGAATGACAAGATTCTATAGCAGGATAAAGTCTAACCTGTATTTGTGTAAGTAAGTAATAACAATGGAATTTACAGCTTAGCTGGCGCTGTGGACCTGAAAGAGTCTACTAACCTCCATAGTTGAAGAGCATGTTCTCCATCCGTAACAATAGAAATCAAACGTCATTGGTATTGAATAACGTACTTTAATAGTAGAATGTACGAAAGGGACTAAAATTACAAAGGCAAGAAAGGGAGAGGCGGGTGATATAGATGGAGAAGAAAATATAGAGGTAGAGAGACAAACCACAGTAAGAGGATAATGAACGTGAACAGCGAGGGGTTTCCAACACTGGTATTAAACATTAAGACGAGGCCTTCAAACCCTCGCTGCTGCATACGCAGTCGACTGAAAGAGTCCGAAAGACAGGAACGCACATGTCAGGAACTCGACGAGAACCGGGACAGAATCACCGCAAATGCAATTAACACGCCCCACCGCCACTTCTCCCACAATATACGGCCCCACGTGGTCGCTAAGCCGGCGTTACAGTTCTCGTCCGGCTTCACGACTGACTTGTCAGCTCCAGTAGGTGGCCCAAGTGTGGTTTCCCCTGTCGATGCCAAGGACACAGCTGACGACGATGACGGTGTTGCTTTGATAGCCGGTGTTAATTGTAACGATGCCGACGGCAGGGGTGGTGCGGTGAATGTTGGAGGCTCTGTTTTGCCCTGGTCCTTTTGGCCCATGTTAGGGAGGTCCCTGAGGTGCGGTGTGCAATACTAGAAACAAATACAATCAGTAATCATTGATTGTTGATTAGGAACCAATTAGGAATCGAAGATTGCATTATGCGGGGTATCTGAAAAGCATAGCCCTGCGTCTGTGTGCCTATATTTGTATGTCCGGAATGCGGCACGAAGAAGGGGGGGGAGGAACAGGGGAATTGAAGGAGCACTCACATCAGGGAAGGCATCTTTGAAGCGAGACTGGGAAAGGTTCCAGGCATGACTTCGAAGTGCGAACGTCTGTTTATGGGCATCGGAGGAGTTGACCGATCCAGTGGTCATCTCATCGGATAGCATGAAGGACAATAAACCAGTTAAGCTATGGAAGAAGTCAGCATTATGATTCATGGGGTCATCGTTTCCCTAGAGATAATGATTTCAAACTGGAGGGTTGCACTTACATTGTGGCTACGCTCCACGCTGGATTCCACTGCCATCGTGGCATTAGTTCAGAGCGACACTGAGGATGATAGCATCCAACTCACCGTCCCCGGGTGGAAATCTGACATTGAGAAGCAGATCTTCTTGTCGGGTTGAAATCGGCCGGAAGGTGTCAACATCTGCGAATCACGCGCAACTGAGCCGTCGTCGCTAGTCAATAGTGATAGGTAGGCATACCTTGATGCCAGGGGGCTTGAAGGGGTATTCTGAAGGGAATAATAAAAGGCCATGGTATTCTCCACCTGCAAATGGAGAGTCCGAAGGGCCGCGCTAGAGTCGCGAGACGTTAATGCAATGAGCAGAGCAAAGCGACAGAGGTCTCGCACGATAAGGAAGTTCCCTGAAAGAGACTGATCAGTAAAAGATGCTTGGCGACATAAATATCGACACGCACAAGTCAGAATGTTCTTCTCGTCTGGCACAGCCCACACGAATGGCGGCGGTTCTTTTTGCATGGCGACATATTCTTTCGTAAGCTGAAATAGGGGTCAGATGTGTTATCGTTTAGCACGAGGAGTACGATGCATACACGTTTGTGTGCAGCTTTGCTGGCCATTAGAATGTCGTTTGGATTACTGGCGTAGAGTGTTTGGTGGGGAGGAGCAGGGGTTTGAAGGGTCCAAACAAATGGCGACAATAAGGTGTGTATGTAAGCCAATTGTCAGCGGACGTGTCACCTCATGTGAACCTGCTTTTTATACAGAAGACGCCCATTCAACCTGACACCTTGTAATCATTCATAAGAAAGCTGTCTTTTACTTGTTCTCTGCACCGCTCTCATTGCCATTGTCACTTATAAACAGAGAGAAACCTTTGATAGATGACTATGGGTTTCCAGATGATGGAACCTTTGTACTCTGTTGTTCTTCAAAGGGACCGCCAGAACAATCAACAGCCAAGTAGATGATTCGTTATCGATATCGGTGTGATGGTGGCGTGGTTGATATCTGATCTTAACTGATGTGTGCCGTCACCAGAGAATAAGAACGCCGTTGTTCGGGAATTGGAGGACAACGACAAGGACGACCTGTGCTCTGACCCCATACTCATCCAATATCCATTGTACTTACATTGCCCGTCGAAGGATACCGAGCTGACCCGTCTTCTGCTAGGAGTGGTCAAATATCACCGGAGGCTTACGCGTTTGAGTTGACCAAACCCTCCGACACCGGCAAATATAATAATAAGTTAGCGGTTTCAAGTTCCCCACATCTTACTGAATGTTCTCGGTGTTCATTCTTATATCCCTGTGTATTTGGGTAGCACTGGACAACCGGTGTCCCCGCCACAGCCACCCATTTACTTGATGTCATAGGACCAGGGTGTATGGAGCCTATTTGTGAGATCGAGGCAAGTATTCATTACTTGTGACCGTACTAAGCAAGTATCTGATACAGAAAATGAAGGCGCATGATGGGTATAAGGTTCTTAGTATCAGAAAGCACCGCCTTGTCCGCGATGACTTTGACAAACAGAGAACAGTCAAACCACCATCACACCGATAACAGGAGTGTCAATCGAGTCTGCAACTAGCTGTGAACTAAAACATCGTTGATGTATCCGGGTTTCCATCGGATGTGGGGTTTGACGCGATCAATGCTCTACAGCTGTACCACTATCTTTGCCCACTAGTTCCGATTGCGTCGTTGGCGATGTTCGGGGCCGCGAGAACTGGTTTTCTTTATATATGAATCACCGGTCTATCTCGCCCATCCAAACCGCCTACGTCATTTTCAGCCCATACCGCCATTTATCCTCCAGCTCCTGCGAATACCACTCATCAATCATCTTTGCGCCACATAGACATATTAATATCAGTGTTTCGAAGTTTCTGGGCGGTCCTACGGAATCAAATATGAGCAATTCCACCGTTCTTCTAGGCGATTGAGGGAAGGGATTCTCCTAGTCCCGCTGTCTGCTTGCTTCACTGTTCTTTCGTTATCAACCACTTTCCTTTTCAGCTCGATCTGGCTATGGGTGGACGGTTTTGTCCAGGGGGGACACGGATGGGCAGTACCATCCTTCTGTACCTAATAAATACCGGGCGATACCTCGACACCATTTTCTTCAAGCGAGAT
>QLOJ01004578.1:0-16913 GCA_003313625.1 Tricholoma saponaceum
ATTCACCAGGTCCCGGATGAGGTGCCAACGGATGGCGATGTGTTTGGATCGCTGGTGGAATTGTGGATTGCGCGCCATTGCGATCGATCCGTTATTGTCGCCTTTGATGAGTGTTGGGCCTAGTTGGGGATATCCTAGCTCATTGTAGAGGTTCCTCAGCCATGATGCTTCGTGTGCAGCTTCGGCGAGAGCGACGTACTCAGCCTCAGTAGATGAGAGTGCTACCGTAGTCTGTTTCTTGGAACGCCACGTAATAGCTCCCCCTGAGGCCATAAAGACATATCCAGACGTCGACTTGAAATCGTCTTGATTAGCGAAAGCTGCATCTGCGAAGCCATAGAAATGGTTTAAGTTGCTAGTAGTATTTGAAGGAGATTTAGAGTAGGTGATCCCGTAGCTTTTGGTTCCAGCGAGATAGCGAAGTATCCGCTTTAATGCTCCTGTGTGTTGGAGGCTCAGGTTTGCTGTGTATGCAGCAAGTCGGTTCACGGCGTGTGCAATGTCAGGTCTTGTCACGTTGGCAAGGAACTGCAATTCTCCGAGGAGTTTTGCAAATGAATTGCTGCGGTTACCTTTGTTTCCATCCGCGTTTGGTTGTAATTTGATATTGGGATCGAGGGGCGTTGCCACCGAATTAGCATTGTCCATGTGCTCACGTTGCAATATAGATTCGACATATTTTTGCTGTGAAATAGTGATGGAGTCTTCGTTATGGGTGATTTCGATGCCTATAATTTTGGTAGGGTCTCCCATATTGGTTGCCTCCCATTGAGAACGTATGTCATTCTTCATTTGTTGCATGAGTCAGTCAGATGATGCAAATAGGAGTAAGTCGTCGACCCAAACAGTAATAATGCAGACTCCATCTGCATTGCGTCGAATGTAGACACACGGATCGGATTGTAAACGTTCGTAACCAAAGCTTTTGAGTTTAGTATCTAGTTCCTTGTTCCATTCGCGGCCCGACTGCTTAAGTCCATAGAGAGTCTTGATCAATTCACAGACTCGGTCTGTCCCGTCTTCATATCCTTCGGGTTGCCGCATATACACCTTCTCCTTTAGGATCCCATTCAGGTACGCACCTTTTATATCCATTTGTTGGATTTTCAGGTTTTCTATGGGGACTAGAGCTAAAATTGCTCGCATTGTCTCCATGCGGACCACAGGTGAGAAGGTTTCGACATAATCGTGCCCTGGACGTTGGGCGCAACCCTTTGCCACTAGTCGAGCTTTGTGCTTGACTACTTCACCAGCCTTGTTTCTTTTCTTGACGAACGTCCATTTATTGGCTATCGGAACGGCATTGGGCGGCTTATTGACTAGCTTCCATGTTCCCATCTGTTGGAGTTGGGCTAGTTCGGCCTTTGCCGCTCGTTCCCATTCTGGCCAATCGGGAGATTGTTGGGCCTCCTTGAGACTGGTGAGTTCGTCGCCAGCTATAATGGCATATTGTTGATCATCTGATGTAAGAATAGCATCGTTAGCGTCTTCATCAGGAAAAGGGATATTGAGGTAGCGGTAATTGTGATAGTCATATCTTAATCCTTGTGTTTTTCTTGGTTCAAATTCCTCATTATCTCGTTTCCTCTTGTCACCGGTACCGGGACTGCTGTCTCCTGATGACTGTGTGCCGCTTTCCTTCTCCCCCTCACACGGTAAGTCAGAAGTGACCTCAATTTCCTCAGGAGGAGAGCTTTGCTGCGGTGGTGTTAGGAAACGGTAATTTCGTGATTTGAGGATTTTTCGGGTATCGGCATTATAATAGAGAACGGAATTGGATCCATCGTCAAAGCCAACATATAGGCGCCGCTGGGATTTAGACTGCATTTTCGGTGGTTCTTTCTTGCCTTGTAGCAGTACCCACACAGGTGCACCAAATTCTCGTAAGTGAGATACATTTGGTCGTTTTTTGGACCAAGTTTGATATGGTGTTATATTTCCCAGGGGTCTTGTAAATGCTCGGTTGCGCACATATACACCGTGAGCAGTGGCGTGTTCCCATAGGAATTCAGGGAGATCATTGGCTCTGATCATAGCACGTGCAAGTTCAACAATGGTACGGTTCATCCGTTCTGCTATCCCATTCTGTGATGGTGAGTATGGTGCCGTAGTCTGAATTTCAATTCCTTGCTCAGCGCACCAAGATTCCAGTTCCTCATTAAGAATTTCTTTGCCACAGTCGAAGCGAACCGCTTTTGGTGACTTCCCTTGGGTTTTGAGGTGCGTTAAGTAATTTTTAACTTTTTGCACCGCTTCTGATTTTGCTTTCAGGAAATTCACGGTTGTAAACCGTCCCGCGTCGTCAACGAAGACAATATAATATTGATTTCTGTTTATAGATTCGATGCGATACTTACCCCATAAGTCAATATGGGTTAGCTCACCGGGTTTTGTTACTCGATTGGCTGTTTGATTGAACGGTTCCTCTGTTTGTTTAGCTTCGGTACAGGCTATGCAGTCCGGCTTGGGTGTCCTAATATCCACCGTGAAGCCGTCTACAATTTTTAGATGTAGCAGCTTCTGTAAGCCACTATAGCTTATATGACCATATCGCTTGTGCCAGGTTTCCCAGCTCTGTGTCGGTTCAGTAGCCTGGAAGGCTTGAGGAGTAGATGCCATAGTTGTAGAACTGGAAGCACCAGGTGTTCGAATAGAAACCTTCATATTATACAGATTATTCTGTATTTTGGTGCCTCGGGCGACCTCATTCCCGTCTTTAGTAATGAGAGTTAACACTCCCCCTCCTCCTGTGTACCGTCCTCCAGCTTTATCCCATCGGCCAAGTGAGATGAGATTGTTACGGTTGCTGGGGATGTAGAGGACATCGTCGAGTCGCAATAAGTGCTTATGACCCTTATGGAGTGACTCGAGTTCAATTGTTCCTCGGCCTTGTACATTGGCTTTATTATTGCCAACCCCCGCTACAGTTTTCCCAGTTAGCGGTTTATAGGTAACAAAGGCCTCTTGTTGGTTAGTGATGTGGGAGGTGGTCGCAGAGTCTGCAAGCCAGTGATAATAGTCCAAAAGCTCGTCATTGCCATCTGCGTTATTGACATCATTATTATTAAAATTGAGATATTGACCTTCGTTGGAGGGGTTCATCGAGGTATCATGATCCTCCTCCATCATAAATGTAACCTCCTCTTCGACCTGCATTGCCGTCCCTTCGTTCGTCATCATATTCGTAGCCTCAGTCTTTTGCCTCTTCTTGCCTCCTCGATTCGGTTGCCAATCTCGCTTACGTTTTCCCTTCTGGTACCAGCAGTCCTTGTCCTCATGGTTTGGCTTCTTGCATATGTTGCAGAACTTTTTACCACGATTGCGACATTCATTAGTATTATGGTTATTGCGCTTACATATAGCGCAATACTTGGACTTGCTGGTGGATGGGCCAGGCATCGAGATGGTTTGATGGGAGGTCTCAGCTCTCCGGGCATCGCGACGAACGGCCTCTTCTTTGATGATACTGATGAACTGTTGTGAGCTCATCAGTTTCTTGGGATCAGTCTCGGGAATGTCCCTTCGTCGGCCAACATAGGCTTCGGTGAAGGTGTCCCAGGCTGATGGGAGTGAGGACGATATCAAGACCTTGAATTGATTATCTGAGATCTTGAAGTCATCGTCGGCCATGAGGTTGATGCGCTCCCAGTACCGCTTGAGTTTGTTGAGGTGGTCGGCTATGTTGTCGCCATCCTCGGCACTAGTGCGGTACAGGTTGCATATGACTGCGATCGTCGTTTGGTGACTCTTCGCATCGTGGACCGCTTCGAGGTTGGACCAGCTGTCGTTGGCGGTTCGGCTCTGGCTGATGTGCACCATCTGTGTGGTTGTCACATTGTTGGCTATGAGGACTCTAGCATAGGTGTCGTTGAAGTCCCAGTTTGTTGCTCCTTTGGGGTCGTGGCTAGGATCGGGACATGGTACAGTTCCGAGAGCATAGCCTTGTACCCCACAGATTTGGAGCATGAGAGTAAGCCAGTGACGCCAGACAGTCCAGTTGGTGTCGTCCAAGCAGTCGTCGGTGCGAGTGATCGCTTGATTCTCACTAGCACGTACTCGTTGGATGGAAGGAGTGCCAGTATTTGAGTTGGAGTTATTTGTTGCAACCTGCACCTGCGGTGGGTGTGGTTGCTGTCCAGGATTGGAGCCAGGATCGTTGGGTGTCATAGTATCAGCCATGTTTCAGATTGGTGATTGGTGTTGTCACAAGAGAAGTATGATTTTGTTGCCTATTAGAAGACGGCAGGGCCCATAACCTGTAGGAAACGGGTTACGGATATGGTAGATAACCCAGATGTTCGAGTAGATGAGAATGAGAAAGAGAACTTAGAGCGAGAAGATGATGGTACGAGGATGAGTGATTTATTGTCTTAGTGTGTAACGGACCGCGGATTCCTTACATCACCGTGACTATGTACGTATGTGTCGACTTGCTTCCCTACATATGGACTGCACTTGGAATGCGCCTGCATGTATTTATTGCCCTGGTTCTGGAACTGCGTCTTGTATGTGGATTGAGTGACTCTTGACATGTGGATCTGGAAGAACAGGTAGCAATATTTCTGTACATGTGTGTTACAGGGCTGTCCATTCGGCATGTTGGTGAGAGATTTCAACGTTCAAATGATACCATATCCAAGTAGGTTCTCATACAATGATCCTGCCATACACCAGTTTTTGAATGACAAATTAGATACTTTTGCAAGATTTTGATGGCTATATCATCCCCCCCATTCTATACCAAACATGTTCGGTTGCCTAATGCCAATGATCCGACACCTTCCTACTTGCAAGAGCCCGGGGTCTTTGGACCTCCCTTCGTGATGAGGGGAGAAAGCTTCTCTGATGCACCTGTCCAGACAAAAGCCCTGAAATTGCCACCATCTCCAGCAGTAGGCTCCAGATCTTGAAGATAATCAATAAGGGCAACCTCGTCAGCTTTAGTCCAGACAGCGTTGTCAGGCATTTCGAGCACACGACAATTATCACTCGATGTTTTGAGTTTGCACTGTGATTACATCATCTATTTACGCTTACAAATCTCAACTTCGAACTCCAAGTCTCCAACTCCAACTCAAGTTGAGTTGCCGAACGGAGCCTAATACTGATAGTTTTTCGTGGCAAGCAAGGTTTCTGTCGACGCAGTCACCAGCCATTCCCAAGGCCATTCCCAGTCGGTAAGCCGTGGCTGAGAGTGAACGACCGTCCTCACCCTATACTACAAGACGGGCTTGCCAGGCTATGGCTGAGAGCCATTTTTGGAACATTGGTACGACCACGTGATCAACATCAACAAGTCGCGTCATGGTTGAATTTGATCTTGAACCTGAACTTGCTCACCATCACCGACATCCAGTCAGTCGAGCTCGTCGTCGCCAACGATGGACACCAGTGGATTCAGCCAAGTTGGCCGTTATGGCACCATATCTCTCATGAAACGCAATGAACCCAACACTGCCATAACAGCATTCGGTATTGACACCGAAGAGCTTACCTTTGGCAGGGACCCAACATGTAGTGTTAGACTGTACTATCCTGATGTGAGCCTTGTGCACTGTAAAGTCGTCTTTGAAGAGCGTAAGGTGCGTATCTATGGAGTTTTGTACGGCATCTCATTTGATTGACCTTTGTTATTCCGAATATTTTCAGGCGTTTCTGGTAGTACTAGGAACCAACGGTCTCCTTGTTGATGGATGTAAAGTATACGCCAATAGCTCTCTGCCGCACGTCGCGACCCCAACTACTATTCCACTCTCGAACAACTCGGAGTTCGAGATCCATGGCAAACGATTTAGATTCTCTTACCCACCGAAAGAACTACGCGCTGCATTGATGGCTACTCCAGCTCGTACGTATTATACTATCCCTGAGATTGTTTAAGCTTATGTTCACGACAAAACAGGCCCAGGTCGCCGCGCGCTCCGCCTCTCCATGATCCACAGCGCTCAAGTCTTCTCTCCGCGCCCATCCCAAGACCCGCGTGAAAACCTACGTATTTTGAGAAGCCCCCTTAAGAATACATTCAAATCTTCAGCGATGGTTACCCCCTCTATGCCTCTCAGAACAGCCATTTTCGCCCCCTCGTCTCGGAACACGTACCCTAGCCCGGTGAAACACCAACCCATTCCCCAAGGCGACGAGGAAGAAGACCATATTATCCTGGTTGACGGGAATCACCCACGCGTCGTCGAGGAGGACAAGGACCTCGTTATCCTCGAAGACGTCGAAGTGCCTCAGGTTGGCACCCCCATGTCTACCCCAACCCAGCAGCCCCAATCCCAAGTCCAGTTCCAGACACCGGCACGCCAGCGTTCCATTTCGAGGAACACGTTGCATCGTGCGGTCCTGATCAGGAGCGCTCAGCGGGCGGTGATGAAGGCAGAGAGTGCCGAGCGCGAGAGAGAACAGGAAGAGGAGGAAGAGATGGAGGTGCTTGGAGCTGTCGCAGCTGATATCGGAAGCGAGAGTGAAAGTGAGGACGACGTTGTCATACATGACAAGCTAGATGACCGAGTTACTGTGAAGGGGGAGAACGACGACGAGAGCGAGGGCGACGATGAAGAAGAATATTACGAGGAAGAGGAAGAGAGGGGGCGGGGTAGAGATATGAGCAAAGAGCCACAAAAATCGGTGTGGAGGAAGAGCTTGGAACGTATTTGGCCTTTTCGCAGTTCGAGCCCCGGTCCAAAGGAGATCGACGAGGAAGAAGACCAGAATGTTTGTTATTCACAATTGCCGGTTTAGCATTGCCCTAACGATCCATCTTTTAGGATGCAATCGACTCTGGGGACGATTCTGTCCCAGATGACGACGCAACTAAAGAAGACGATACTGGGGAAGATGAGGACCAGGATTCGCCTGCTCCTCTTCCTACACACGTCGAGTCCCACTCTACCATTCAAACTCCAGCCCGGAGAGCCCTAGGTTCTTTCATGACCCCTCAAATTCACTCCAAAGCGCCGCCATTACACAATACCTTTGCCCAAGCTCAGGACGTCGATATTAAACCACAGCCTGGTCGATATTCCCTTGGTGGTGGTGAAGCCCGGCGGGTAGTAAAGGCTGAGCAAGTCTGGCGGGTCAAGGACATCGTCGTCCCCTTGAACGACACATCTGGACCTAGTAACAAGTTCGCCGGTCCTGGTGTCCCTGGTACCACTGCAAATGCAGGGGCGGGAACAATGGGCTCTCCTGCACGTAGGCAGGTGGTTGGCGACGATGAGCGAAAGGTGATATTATGTCTATTCTATTGAGGAATAAAGACGCTGATGATTCTTCATTCATATAGGCAATCCAAGAGCGCAGGCGTAGTGCTCTTCGAGGGGTCGACACGTTCTTTGCTGGCGGTGTGCCTGGTATGGGCCCACCATCGACACCTATTAAGGCCTTCGGGTCGTCCCCTGCCAAGTCCTCGACATCGTCGGCGTCGGCTTCATCCTCTTCTGCCTCTCCATCCAAGCCTTCCTCGTCTACGAAAGTGGATGATAAAGATGACGACGAGCTTGACACGAAAAGCCTTTTGGAGAGAATGAAAGAAACAGTGGAGGGAATGAAACGGAGGAGGAGCTTAGCTCCTGCTACCCCTGTAAAGGGCGGCAATGGTCCTGGTGTCGGCCCCGGTGGATTGGCTACGCCTGCTCGTGTTGGACCCGCTTTGCCTAGGCCGGACTTCGCCCGTGGTGCTAACCGTCAGCTTGCGGAGGTGGCAATGACTGGTGTTGAGGAAGTAGATGAGAATGAGACGGATAAAGTTGCTGATACGGATGGAAGCCTTGTTGATGACAAAGAGGATCAAGAAAAGAGGGGAGGAAAGGCATTCTCGCTGCTTCGACCTGGCGTTATGGATAATCTCCGGGCCAGGGCTGAGGAGCCTGTCGAGGTTCCGAAAATTGTCCTGCCAGATGGGGAGGACATTGCGAACTCTACATCCGTTGTTCCTCTACCAGCGACCACAGAGGAAGATGTCGAAATCAACGTTGCTCCGAAGAGGGGAACTCGCGCAAGATTACTGAGAGGGACGAAACCTTCTCCGTCTCCTACTCCACACGGGGATGATAACGGAGAGGAAGAATCTGTCGATCAGAATGTAACTGTGTTCACATTTCTGCTGTATAAAGTTGAATTGACCTGTTTCTTGTAGATTAATGCCAATGCCAAACGCAGTAAATCACGGGCAGGGACTAGGAGGATCAAGACCCCCCAGCCCGAAACTCCACAAGAACAGGTTGAGGCAGAAGAGCATCAAGAAGATCCTGCGCCTTTGGCGAGATCCACTACGCGTCGTACACGTAAACCTACCGCCGAGCCCGAGGAACATCAAGTTGAATCAACTGCTCCAGCACCTGTTCGACGGAGCCGCAGGGCTGCTACTGCTGAACCGGAAGAATCAACCCTCGCTGCCGCCCCTGCTCCTAGGCGTGGACGCAAACCGACTGTCGAGCCTGAGGGGGAGACAGCGGGGGGCACGGGGGGGAAGAGGGGAAGGAAGGCCGCTACTGCCGAACTAGAGGAGGCTGATGAAACCACGCCACCCCCAGCCCCGACGAAGCGAGGTGCGCGAAGGGTTGCCACACCTGCGAGTGAGAATGAGGTAGATGAGGGGCCGCAACCACAACCTACCGTGAGGAGAGGACGTCCACCGAAGGCTGCGGCAGCGGCAGTTCCCACCAGGACAGCTGCTAAGGGGAAGAATGATGATGAAGGTGCTGGTGCCTCTGGTGCTAAACGAGGAATGAAAGCTAAAGCGGCGGCGGATGTTGAGGTAGCGCATGGTGACGATGAAGACCCACTGGACTCAATCGAGCAGGAAGAGACCGAGCCTGCTGCTCCCATTCCCAGGTCAAAGGGGCGGAAAAAGGCTGCTGTTGTCAACGAGGAAGTTGAAGATGAAAACCCGACGCGGGGGGCGAAGGCGAAGACTACAGCACCGAAGCTCCCTGCAGCTAGAGCGCGTGGGACGGCAAAGAAGACACCTGCGACGGCACCTGCTGCGATTCCACTGGGGGTGAACAAGGAGAATACCCCTGGTTCGGAGGAGTCGTCAAGTATTGATTCTGAGGAGCCGGCGAAGGTGAGGGTGAGGGTATCGAAGACGACGAGGAAGGTGGCGTCTGGGACAGCTGTCTCTACCGCTGCTAGAAATGCGAAAGTTACACAAGAAGTGATGGACAATGCACCTGCTGAAGTTCCGCTGGCGAGAGGTATGAGGGCTACTAGAGCCAGGACAAAGACCTAGACCTCAGCTTGACGGGAGACTCGTTTGGTTTGTATAATGATTGATTATATACCATGTTGGCTTCGTCTTTAACGCATTATAACTTTGTATATACCTCGTCCTTGCTCGACCCCATTGTAACTATTGTTAGCGGAAGTACTTTCATTTATGTTGGTCACAAGAACCCGTGATTCGTTACACATGTGGCAGTAAGTCATTCAAGTTCTTCAACAACTTTGTGACAATCACTGCTTCATGGCATCCGAATCATCAAGACCTGTCAAGCGACAACGCACAGAGTCAGCCAAACTGGTGGAAACTATTCTACCAGATAAGTTTGAACGGTCTCCCGGGGTTTGGTACGAGGATGGCAACGTCATCATACGAGCAGAGTCTACACTCTTTCGTGCTCATCGCAGCATCTTGTCGGCCCACTCTCCAGTGCTGCGCAACTCGTTGGCATCTTTATCGGATGCGCACCCCTCGATAATTGACGGATGCCCTGTACTTTCCCTAGTCGACTCTGCAATGGATATGAGTCATTTCTTGCAAGCGATGATAGATCGGAGGTACGGATTTTTTTTGCACTACGGTAGCTCAAATTCTAAATGCAACATACGCAAAGTTATTTTCATGAAAAAGATGTTCAAACGTTTGAAGCAACTTCTGCTGTTTTCCGATTGGGAAAGAAGTATGGCATTGATCACCTGCGCGACGAGGCACAAAGGCGACTCGCTGCTGAATTGCCAACTTCCCTCCATTCTTACGATACACTACGACATGGGGAAAGAATAACTATTCTCAAGGGTGTTAAGGTCGAATGCATCAATTTAGCAAGGAAAGAAGGCTTACTTAGGCTTCTCCCTTATTGCTTCATGCGGATGAATAGTTGTTCTATATCGACAATCTTCGACGGATTTCGGCTGTCGAACGGAAAGCTTATCATGCTTTCACCCACAGATCAACATATTTGTGTTGTCGGACTCACTCTCTTCCGTGCGGCTATGGTGGAAGAGATGTTTGGGTGGCTCGTTAATTCTAGCTGCCAATGCTCAAGTTGCTCTGATGCAAGGCTTAGGCATGCAATCGCACTACTAAGGCCAGATTACCATTTGGATCAGTGGCCGATGAGAAAATGGAACGCATCCTGGGAGGATGGGATGTGTGAGGGTTGCATTGCCACTGCTAAGGTATCACACGAAGCAGGACGAAAGATCATCTGGCAGAAGCTCCCTTCATTTTTTGGGCTGCCTGAGTGGAAAGATATGCCGGAGTTGTGAGGGACGATGGTAAGCATCCTTAGTGTCTTCTGTTGGCTTCTCGCATCCTTGATGACAGACTCAGAGAACAACAAAAATGGAATTCTGAGCACCTCTCATGTCAATGGTGCCCATTCGTAGGCTCTCGAGCAACTCTCGAGCATACCCTGCTGCGTAATATAAACGCAAGTAAATATCAAGGTAGCCAACTCTCGTGCTTTATATGTGACGCATCAGTGGTTGGAATTCTGTGAGCCTAGGAAAATAATAAATTGCATAACTCATGAGTCTTGCCGCTTGGAAACATGCAACAACTTGTTCGCAAAAGAGACAGGCTGCGCCTACCTGTTTATTCAATTAGTGAGACGAACATGAATCCACACCAAGTTTCTTCCAGCATCGGTGTGACTATTTTAATATTCGCGTCGGTCACAAAAACACGTGATGCGTTTTCGAGTGACTCCTGTCACCATTTTCAAGTTCATCAGCCTCTTGAGTCTTGTCTGCCAGTGAGAATGAGGTTTTAATACTTCAGGTCTCCAACTCGTAACAGTCGCCACTGACAATGACAAGGTCTGCTAAACGCCAACGCACGGAGTCTCCCGCACTGCCCCCAGTAGCAACCGTTCTACCAGCAGATGAGTTTGAGCAGTCCTCTGAGGTTTGATTCGAGGATGGCAACATCATCATACAAGTAGAATCTACGCTTTTTCGTGTTTATCGCGGTCTCCTATCAGCTCAGTCCCGGGTTCTCAGAGAGCTATTGATCACTCTATCAGATTCGAAACCCTTGACAAGGGTTAGTGATGGATGTGCCGTCCTTTCGTTGAGTGATTCCGCGACGGATATGATGCATTTTCTGAAGGCAATAGTGGATCGGAGGTAGGTGTTTTTCTATGACATGTCATATAAAGGATCAGTTTCTAATGGCATCTTATCCCTAGTTACTTTCATGAGAACGATATTCAAACCTTCGAAACAACCTCAGCCATTTTCCGTTTGAGGAGAAAGTACGAGATTGACCGTCTCTGCGATGATGCGCGAAGGCGACTGAATGATGAATCACCATCTTCGCTCGAAGCTCGTGATCAACTACGATTTCGACGGAGGATCACGTTCTCGCAAGGATCTTTAATCGAATGTACCAATCTGGCAAGGAGCGAAGGGCTGCTGGAGTTTCTCCCGTTTTCCTTCGCCCGACTCAACACACTTCCTGCATCAACACTTTTTATTGGAGTCAAGCAGTCAGACGGGACACATGGTATACTTTCACCCATAGATCAACAAATTGCAATTGGAGGCATTGAACTTTGTCGTGCTGCAGTTGTAGAGGAGATGTTTGGCTGGGTGGTTATCGACAAATCTCTGTCAGGTATCTGCCAGCGCTCGAGCTGCTCAGAAGCAAAATACAAGAAAGCAATTGCTTTACTGAAGCCGTCTCACCTAACAAAACAGTTTCCCCTGGGAAGATGGGAGTCGTCCTGGGAGGAAGGGTTATGTCTGGTTTGCCTTACCGCTGCTAAGGAGGCTTACGAAGCAGGACGACAGAAGGTCTGGGGGAAGCTTCCTTCGTTCTTCAAGCTACCTGAGTGGAAGGTTATTCTCAGGGCCTGAAGGACTTCGATGGTATGCATCTATAGTCTCCTCTCTTGGTTTCTCATGCCAATCACCTCTCTTCAAAGTCATAGAAGCCAAGACGACCATCGGGATAGATTTCAGACTCAAGTTTTGTTCAAATTGGAAAGCTGTGTTCATTGAAATTATTGATTTACACGACTGTTAGAAAATCGTGAAGCAGTGATCGAGTCTATGCGTTTCTTCAGCACAAAGGTATCTGATAAGATAAATCACAGATTTGTGACACAGCCACACTCCTCATTCAAAATTGAGTCGAAGATCCTGATCTCAGGTTGTCTACTTGCCATGACTACGGCTGACCTAGTTAAAGAATGGTACCCCTCAGAAGAAAGGTACAGTAGTAACAGTACCAATCTCTTCTAAACCCTTCATGATCGACCGATATCTTTCCAGAAATGCGTCCAAGTCTTGAAGCTTGATCATACGAATCTCGATCCAAGGAGCCGACTCCTAGAACTTACCGCTCCCAACTTGAACAATATTCCGAATGATTCGGAGCTCCCCATCGTTCGTCAGCTTTTCGCCGACGCGATTTACAACCTAGATGTCGTCGATGAGATGATCTCGCTCGTCGAAAACATCCATGAATTATTCGTTCAAACGTTACACGATCACGATCTTCTCGATGAAATCGAAATACCGCGATTACGATCGAGTACTCCTACTACTCTCCTGGTCTTGCGCAACACACGTCGTGCATGCGTAGCAAAGTACCGTGCAGCACTCGCGCCTCACAAGAAGGTTCCACCGGAGCTTTTAGTGAAGATCTTCCTTTACGTATGCGAGGATCGCTCGCTTTCTCTCCCACCGCACAACCGCACCAGACCCTGGGTCATAAGCCAGGTATGTGCGAGGTGGCGGCAGGTGGCGTTAAATGAGCCTCGTCTATGGGGTGATCTGACCGTCACAACAGACCGCGTGCTTAGCGACTCTTATCCGGTTAAGATGCGGGATATATTTGCACGGAGTGCAGGTATGAGTACTATCTCTCTGAAGATTGATAGCATTAGAAGCGCCTATCAAACGGAACGACTATCATCTGTTATATTAGGTCAGCAACGGAGACTAGGAAGCATCCACCCCGGGGCGGCTCTGGAAGCTGCTACCATCACTGATATCATTCTGCCTCACCTTGCGCTCTTCCGACACCTGGATCTCACATTTCCCACCTTGTACTTCCTTCCCTTCTTTGCGTGTACCCCAGGGTTAATCGATTCGTTGGAATCGGTGCGTTTGAATCTGGAGGGACTACCATGGGATAATAGTGACCCTTTCGCGGAGGATAATGAGCCCATGACCGTCTTCACTGGCGCTCGTAGCCTCCGAAAAGTTGAAATACGGTTGTGTCGTGACTATGGTCGTTGGTATTTGCTCACTTGGGACGTTCTTGACCTTCCTTGGGCACAATTAACTTTCCTTTGCATCGGTCCTGGTGTTGCAGTCACCGTGACTCTAGCTCACGACATCTTACAAAACTCTCCGCGGCTTGTGGATTGTATGATGCAGCTCTCATATCCTGATGATGCTTGGGACTTTGACCCTCCAGTATCTCTTGAACCCACTCCAATTATCTGTTCCAATCTCACCTCTTTCGACATGTTCTTCAGAGATGGCCCAACCGTGGCTAAACTCGTCCGACCCCTGGTTCTGCCCTCTTTGACACATTTGAAATACACGAGAGAAGGTGGACTTCGCTGCGATCAACCGGATCTTACCACCATCATTCGGCGTTCGGCGTGTTCTATCATATCCATCAAAATGACATCGCTTCTCGTAATTGAGCGGGTGCACGAGAACTTCCTCGAGGAACTGCCCTTCCTGATAGAAATGGAAGTACCGTCCCTAATCTTCACCCCATCCATCCTCGAACGAATATCACGCAGGCAACTTGTTCCAAGGTTGGAGATCTTGTACTGTCATGTCAATTCGCCGGGTGCATTTGTGGATATGCTGGAAAATAGGGCGCCGGGGTTGAATATCGATCCTCGTTCTGAGTATCCTCGTTCTGGGTTTTGGATAGCAAGAGCAGAATGCAAGTGTAACAACTCTGCCTCACGCAGTTTCTACGCTACTGCATACCATCGTTTGGGGAAACTACCAAAGGTGGAGGGAGAGGCTCTTTCTTTGTGGATGGATCGATGACCCGTTGACACCCGTGTTGAAATTAAATTAAATTTGCTGCAATTGCAATGCAGCTACTAGTACGACCAGATAGGTGAGTCACTGCTGGAGTTTTGCTTGGTGTCTCAGATCCTGCTAAACTAAAGATAACTGTAGCTCGATTGTCAGCAGATTCGCGCCTAAATTTGTCCCTGGTCAACGTGAAACTACAGTTACGACTTGTTTATGACATCTGAGCATTCTGTCACGCTATAATAAATTATAAATCATCACAAGTAAACGATGAGGTTAAAAAGCTTGAACTATGCACAAAAAAAGCTCATTGACAACAGCAAGTAAATATACGATCATGATGAATATGGCTTGATCATATCATTACGTCCTACAATCTTGTGCCCCGAATAGCGGCAGATGTCATAGGACCCGACCGCTCAGGTTTGTCTCAGGAATTTTAATTCAGTGACTATGCAATCACCGGAGAGATCGTTCATATCGAGATGTATCTCCTCGGCTGTTGAGGTCCGCGATCAGCCTTTGCTAGCCTGGTCTAGCCAGCTGCTGCAACACCTGCAACATTACTAGGCTTGGTTTGCATTTGTACAAGCGACAAAAATAACATGAAGCTTATCAGCGACTAGCAGTCACAAAGATATTTTGATTCGCGAGGGATGTTGCTAGTTGGACGTTAAGCTATATACTTATCGGCAAGTAGATCGCACATGGTATGCATCATCCACTAACAGATGAAACCGTTCTTCTCTTCATTATATCCGACTCCCTCGTCAGAGCCCACGGTGATGTTCTTACTACCGTCCGTGTCAACATTATCTGCTTCGTAGAACGGTCAGAACATTCCAAAACGACGAGTGAACAGCACAGAACATACCAATGCAGTTTCCCTTTGAATCCCAATCCCAATCCACAAGATGAATAGGAAATAACGGAAGGCGCGAGCGCTCTCTATCTGCTGCGGTAGACAAGAACAGGCGGCTTGACTCGTCGAGGGAAGTGATTAAGGCCTGCATGTCGGGCTCATCATAGAAGACTCGGCGGTCCATAGCTCGCTCGCAGTCGTCCGGCCGCGGTTGAGCTGGACGGAAGTGTTGGGGGATAAGGAGAGTGAAGATTGTGGCTAGCATGGTGTCGCAAATCCGATCTGTTAGCGGATCTGTTCCTTCCACTATCGTGCTGGAGATGTAGGAGATGGCGGTATCAATACAGGCTATTGACATCAGAAGGGTGAATCTGGGACTTGTAAAACAACTTGTAGCATACCTATCACATACGCAGCCTGTAAGAAGAAGCAGGGTTTTGAGGACAAGCGCACACTGAGGATGAGGATGGGAACAGACCTGCTGCCACTCCCTAATCTCCGCGAGAAGCGAAGGAGAACACGAAAATATAACAGAAGCGATCCATGAAGATAGAAAGGGTCGAGAATCAAGGTCAGCAATTACGCTAATTCTCTGGAGCGAAAGCCATGTTGAGTGAGAATCAAGTGATACCCAAGAACTTACGGTTTGGTCGAGACTAGGAAATCGGATCTGGGTATAATCCATATTCGAACTTTTCCGAGAGCGCGAAATAATCTAGTTGAAAATATCCATGACATGGGGGGTAAATGGGCAAAAGCGACAAAACTCCCCTCATTGATGTTGGTATCACGATGAAGTAATTCACGCTTCCAGAGTCCTCGCCGCCGGTTTAGCAGCTGGATTGCATCTCTTCTCCGGCAAGGCTTGTAGCAGGCGTCGATGAGAGTTTGGAGGCAAGAGACGATGAGACTCGACGTCGGCATGAACATGGAGGATGAGGCAGTGTAACGGTATCAGAGTATCGAACTTCCAAGAATTATGTAAGAATCGCATACCCAAGGCCACCGTTGCCCACAACACTTATTAGCAAGTTCATCGCTTAAAGTCACCGCTCCAACTTGATTCATGCTTATCGAATTTATATCGAGCAGCAAACCCAGTGGTAGTGACGATGGAGCAGGACCTGCAAAACCAAGGGCTAGATCTGACCGATCCTCGTGGTACGACTCTTGTCGTAACTGCCTTGCCCCTCTCCTGAAGCTTTAAGATTATCCTCTTGACAGGCCTATAGGTCTCCCTTCTCAATGGACCCCACATATCCATCCGGAAGGACAACCTTATTTCTACCGACATTCTCCCGGCGTCAACGAGGTGATTACTACTAGCAACAACTCGAACTTGGTCCTCACGTTTCTTTTAGTACATGATACCCACCAATACCAGCAGTTCACGCACAGACCTTCATCCCGTCAGGACCACGTCGGAGGACTCACACTTTATCAGCAACGTTAGATATGGCACTCCCATCATAATGCCATCGCAGGTTCCCGATTCTACTAGTAGTACCCAAACAAACCGCTCGCCGTCCACTTATCCCCCATCACGATCAAAGTCAAATTCTTTACACCCGTATCCTAGCGCCCCTTTGGGCTCTGTCAGACATCCTTCTATCGTTAATTTCGTCACATCACCCCGTCCATGTCTGTGCCTAGATCTGGGTGAAGACATACCCCTGGTAGCATCTGGGATTCAAAGCACCATAAAACCAGTGCAGCAGATTCTGGAGCTGCCATCAGCTAGACCATACTCTTCAGAAGATGCTCCTTTCATGGAATTGCTAACTGACGGGAGCTCTGCACCTCCGGA
>QLOJ01004591.1:491-18097 GCA_003313625.1 Tricholoma saponaceum
CCCTGAGTAGAGAAAAGCAAACCGGCCATTCTCCTGATGATTTATACATAATGGGACGGCAAGTTGTCCGAGATCATGCAAAGATGCAGAACTACAAGTCGGGAATTACTATTAGATAGTCAAGCCGTGTCCCGTAGTGGATAAGCTTTGGGAGTCATATCCGAATGCCAGAACAGGAAAGAAGCAGCAGCAACAGCATGCATATCAGCAGACAGGATGGAACAGCAGCCCGAAGAACATCCAACCTCTTCAGGGGTGTCGTATTTTGATCTCATCCTCGAACCTCAAAGGCTCAGCCTAAGTGCGCAGCTAAACGACGATGCAAGGCCACCCTGCCAAAGACGAACTGAACAAACTGGCAACCCACTGGAGAACACCCAAGTTCTCGTTCAAATGCGAAATATCTATACTTCTATAATTTTTTATTATTACTAACCTTCTGAATGACATTCACAGCTTCAACAGTCGTCGACCTCTCAACACCCACGCCACCGCACACACACCAAACCCATACGTACAAAGCACCACCATTGCCCAAAAGTTCGACATATACATTGTCTGAAAGGTCAAATTGACGATCCCCGTAGCTACATTCGCCTGGACGCTCGTAAATGAGCCCTCCACCTTGTGAACAGGAACACTTTTTGTGACGTACTAGGAGAAACAATGCCAATCCGTTCTTATTGAACGCTTCCAACAACGCAGGAGGATTGCCTAGCTGTTGCTGAGGTTGAAGAGCCGGGACGACCGTGCTCTGGTTGTCTACTGGTACCTTGAGCTTCGACGTCTTCGAGTACGGAGATTTCGACCGTGGAGAAGGAAAGAAAATTAGATCAAGCAAAAGGTAGCCTAAAATGAAACTCGTGTTGTACGCTGCCACCCAGAACACATATGACAGGTTCGCCTGGTGTGTTTCACGTTAACAAGAAATGCGGATTCAAATATACCGATAGAGGAAAGACAAACCATTCGTCGCGAAACATCGCCCACCTCAAGGAGGTTTGTTGCTCCCAACAAGACCCACCAAACAACGGTATAAGAGCATAGCTCGGTTGCTGTCTTGTCGTTCTGCCGTGCAACGCCAAGGGTGTCCCGGGTGTCGGTGTCTCGCCTTAGGGCGGCTTTCTGTCTGCGGCGAAAGAATTTTGGAGAGGGTGGGAGAATGAGGGTACCTGCTGAGAGGCCGAGGAGGTGGATGGCTAGGTAACCTAGAATATGGCGGTCAGAAGGTCTTGGATTTGAGAGAGGAGAGGAATTTTCACCAAATAGAGAGGCGATCCCTTCTTTGTTAGCGTTAATTATATTCGTCCGAGGCGCGTGGAGCACAAAAGATTGCATGCCTAAGAATGACAGGGAAATCTGGTGAACTGGGGGGAAATATGTTAATCATCTGCGGAGTAAAACGAGGGAGAATTCAACTTACATGTTGCCATCAAAACACCAATCAGGGATATTGGGACGTGGCGAATGAGGGGGTGTAGCATAACCTGGAGAATAGGAAGAAGAGCTAATGTGATGAAGAAATTCCAGTGTGTTCCGTATTCAGATTCATGTTCCTGAATATCGAGGTGAGTTTGTTGATCAATCACCACGGCAAACCGGGAGACCATACAGGATATTCGGTTCCCTTTACAAGGAGAACACGTATTAAACCAAGAGAAATTATGGGCAGGGTCTTTTTGATTACTGAAATTAGTTTGGGTGGAAGCGGCGCATTAAGGTACTCAGGGTCCTTAAGTAGGGGTATCGAGGAGACTACTCCTTGCGAGAACACAAACGATCCGACTCCAAGGTCCATCTTATGGAGATATCACAGTTAAAGTTAATTCGTAATATAGAATACAGAAGTATATCTACCAATGACACTCCAAATGTCTCGCATTTCGCCAGCTCACGCGGGAACACAGGGAAGTCCACAGCCAAGATAGCAAGCGTCGTCATCAGGAGCATATGAGCTCTGTACACCGTCAGCGCGGGTAGCGGTACTATCTGCGATGATGACACAAGTGCAGGTATGGGCGAGGGGGAGAAAGATGAATCCCTTGGGCTTGGGGGGGTCAGGGGATTAAGCGATGGAAGCGGTGACCCAGATTCCCTGCGGGGTATAAGGCATAGGAGGCCTGCGGGGAAGAGAAGAAGAATAGAGAGTAGTATAGGGCTCGTAGCGAAGAGTGTCATGGACAAAAGGAGCGGGAGGACGAGAATGAGCCATGATGTAGGGAAATGGATCGGTCTGGATGGCGGCAAACGAGTAATGAGAGCATAGTATAGCGCAATAGAGGACTAATTGTAGTTAAAGAATTAGTAACCCCTCAGAATAAATCGTTATGACAGACCAAAGCCACTGATGATATCGTGTTTATGTGGAAGATTGTGGATCCCTTCGTATCCGACACGAAAGCTTCTTTCGCAGACTTGTAGCTATCGCCCATAGCGACCCCAGAATGGGACAATTTACTGGTAACAAGGCAAGCTTTCGACAGAAGTTCTAGTAGGACGCGAACGCGAAGTTGAACGCGGTGGAGGAAATTACTGGCACTGGCACGTGCCAGTGTGCACTGATGAAACACGATCATGCCACGGTCGAGACTCCACTGACACTGACTGATACTGACAGATCTAGGTCAGCCTCCACTCCCTGCGATATGACCCGAGGCCAACCGTTAGCCATGCTGTCAGAACATCTTTCCCACCTCCAAGACTGGTTTCACCTGCTACCAGTAACTGAGGTCGTAGCAAAATCCTAGGTAGGTTCAATGATATCTTCATGCCATCCTTGCACGATTATAGGCTCAAATCCCTGTCCAGATCAGAATGGCATCATATCACCTACCAGATGACCCTTGCTTTGGCGAGTTGTATCCCGATACTCCAACCGAACCACCAAGGCCGTCGAGTTTATACCACGACGATCTTCCACCCGAACTCTGGCTCAAGATCTTCCCTGAACTTCTTCCCGCAGATCTACGTTCCGCCACTCTCACTTGCTCCAACTTTCGTCACCTCGCCCAGCCCTTTCTTTTCAGAGTGATCGACGTCTCGCCTTTCTTCCTTGCCGCCTACAACGGCGACGAGAAAATCACTCTCCGTCCACGTAAATACCTCGACAGGACCGTAGATCGTCTCAGATTCTACACGTCTAATGATCGTATCGCCCGGGCAGTGAGGCACTGCTGGATCTCTCCATACGCGAGAAAGGGCTTCCCGCCGCGCAGCCAGGGGGATTATCTTGATCCTCAGCTGGTCATAGATGCCGTTGTCGGTGCACTACCACTCTTTCCCAACCTTTCGAGACTCGCGTGGCATTGTATCGACATTAGTCCCAAGTGGTGGGATGTCATTCACCGGCTTCCGATTAAGGATTTGTGGCTTAATTCCTGCTCTGCCCAAGACAAAAACCTGCCCTCATTCCACGTACAACAGCTTGACCTAGACCACTGGGCATGGGAGGGCGTCACCACGAACCATGTTTCCGTTCACGAGACATTTGCCCCAGGCGTATCTCAAGACGTCCTCTCTCTCGTCTTACACCCAGATCACATCGAGTGCATCTCTGTTCCACGCATCAACACCGCCATTCGCCTCCTCACCATTCTTACCGAGATGCACACAACAACAACACGTCTGCGAGCCTTGACCATCCCGTTCTTTTCCTTGAGATCGTCAGACTTCTTACCAGCCCTCGATATGTGCCCTACACTCGAGGAATTAACGTTACTCCAACCAACAGATGAACACGCCATCGAAGTCGAGATAGACCCTCTCCCTTCATCCCTCATCCCATTTCTTTCTACGTTCGAGGGCCCCACAACTCATTTGTTAAACTTCGGGAGAAATCGACCTCTCAAACGCGCAAAGCTCTGGGGAATGGAAGAGTCTCCCTATGTAAGCGATCCGACCCGCCTATTGGAGACCTTGCACCAATTTTCTATGATCAATCATACCATCGAATCATTGCATATCTCCATTTCCCGTGTTACATTTGAACTACTTGCCATCCTCACATCCTTCCCTAACATCCGGGCCGTGACAATGGAAGCGACCGACAGCCCGCCTCTCACTCCACTCCCTGATACAACGGAAGAAGGGTTGCAAATTCTGACTGCCAAGACTCCCATCACAGTGAAACATTCCCCCAATCGAATCTAATGAAACTTGATCTAATCTAAATTTAATTTATCACAGATCCTGTACATACTCCTCCGCGACGTCTACCTCCCTCCAAGTTTAGAAGCGCTCCGGATCCTAACTAAACTAAACCACGCCAACCTCGACTTGCGGACACAGGAACGTGAGGTCTCTGAGATCGCAGAGCGCCTCGCTCGGAACCACCCTGCACTCCGTAGGATCGAGGTTGCGTATGGCACGTATTGGACTGGGATGTACCGAGCGAAGTGGGATAGGAATAAGAATACCGCGTCGTTTGGCAGGTTGGTCATGGGAGATGGTTTGTTGGGGACACTTGATTTTGAGGAGAGTAAGCGTAATATTGTATTCCGTAATGTGAACCGGATGTCGGAGGAAGAGTGGGAGGAAGCGGTGGAAAGGAAGAAGACATTCGGGCATATGATTGTGTGGCTGAAAAAAATATTGACTCGTCGGTATGTGCGAGTGTAATTCTTTGCCAGAACACTGCTTGTTTGTGATATAGGGTTGTATATTTAATTGGTTTACACACAGCACTACGCAATATTACATATGATGGTTAATGATATTATGTACTGGTGTCAGATTTTTAGATGCTTTCAAGTCGTGGAGGTGGGCTGTACTTATTTTTCTGCGTAATACTAATACCGGTATAGTTAGCTGTGCCCTATCTAGCCACGAACATATTCGCCCAGTGGCGTTGCACTGGCACGGCGCCCTAGGCCTGCTGTATCGCCCTGACTTGAACACTGCACGTACATAGATCACGATTTCGTACTAGGACATTTTTGCACCCAAAACTGAGCATACGTAATATGCGCGCGCGTTGGATAGTACTGTACTGGTAATCCGAGTCCGCCTAGTAGGTGCTTCTCAGAAATGCATCCGAAAAGAACCATAAGCGCTCTGATGGAAGTGGATTAGGCTTCGCTCAAGGTTGTTGGCTGGACTCTGCCGCGGCCCGGCATGGGTGGAGTTTAGTAATGCAGGCGGACTTCAACAAGTTCGGGTCCGCCTCAAGCCAACCGTATACCTCTCCCTCATAGCATCCTAGTTTCACACAAAGGGGTTACCTTTTTCCTAGTCTCTAGTGCGGGCCGAGATGTAAGCATTCGGAACTTTTATGCTATGGGAGGCCATTGATGAACTTCAATTCGCTTCTTCGCTAGAACAATAATCACTGAGGAACTCTTTCCTATCCATCTGGTGTCCGGACTCCACTCGTTTCAAGTTTCAGATGCGACGTATCGCTTTCCTGGTGGTACACCGCCTTGCATCATCCATAGCGCTAACTTGACCACATGGGGCCATCATGCGCACACCTCTATTGCTACGGGCCTATGGCCTATTAGTGCTACAAGGCTAACTTGAAGCATGAGTCGTACTAAGCCCCAATGGCACTGAGGTCACTGTTGCCAAGTTGCCAATGGTAGTTCCTCCAAATCTTCAGATTCTCCCGATCATGTCGCTTGATAAATATTCTGGTTTGCATTTTGTATAACCTCAAAATATATACTAACAAGAAGTATAGTCTATCGTTGTCAAGCTCGAATCGAGCGGCTATGCAAAATTTTCCTATTGCTTTATTTCACGTGATAGCATTAGTAGGTGACGTGAAAAATGTTCAAGTTCTTCCTATTATTAATTTCAATTCGAAAGAGGCAGAGCTCAACAATATTCCACCCGCCACAGTGAAACATGCTTCACTGCCCTCATGTTCATTACTTGGTCCGTGTTATGGCTACAGTCACGTCGCTTTTTTGGAAGCGGATCCGGGCTGCTTACTGGGCGCAGTCACTGTACCTGGAATTCCAGTTCCTTCACGATTTACTACTCGACGTTCCAGATTCAAAGCCCGTATCCCACATTAGTACTTTCTGCCTGTCATCTAAGGTATAAAGCTCAGCTGGATGGACACTACTGGGGACTCAGCGCGGTACTTTACCTAGCTTCAGCCTTTGCGACTCTCAAGCTTGAATACAGAATCATGCAGCTCTTCAAGTTCTCATCTCTCATTGGCGTACTTGCCTTGGGCTCCAGCGCCGTTCGTGCTACGGCGTGGGTGGCTGGGTACCAGTCCTCTGGTTACACTGGCTGGAACATTCGCCAGGTTCGTCCCATTGTCTCTGATTTAAATGACTCCTACCCATTTTAACTTCTCTTTCCCTCATTAGTATAATGACCTCTACGTCGGAAACCCTCGCATGGTTGCCTACATGGGCTCGTCCAACTCTGGCACCACCGTCGGTGCCATCTGCAATGGCCCTTGGACGGAGTGGAATATCATCGGTAACCCCAACCCAGGCAACTACGACTTCAACTGTATTCACAGCGTGGACGACATCAACAACAATGCCCGCAACAACGGGTATGAAGTTGGGGGACTGAACCACAATGGTGTCACTGTGGCGCTATGCTATATTGAATACTCGGGAAGCGAGCTATGCGACTCCGATACAATTTCGAATGCCAACGACAGGGCTTGCAATGTTTGGGTCGTCTGTCAAAATTAGGTGTGTATCTGTTGTCGCGATTGAACGATTTAGTGGCTGACGGTTAGGGTTGGAGTACAGCTCGTGGTGTAAGCTAGAATGATGCAGAGACGAATTGTAACAGAGTGTTTCGGACCTTCGGTGTGCTGCTACTGTACTGGCTATGAGTAAACTACACGCTCTTTCTCTGACTCTTTTTTGTCTTCGTAGATTGAAAGGAGTGCTTATTTGTGCTACGTCCACCATCCTAACTAAACTGAATTTAAGGACTCTGCCTTCAACGTACCAAGGAAAATTCTGCGACGCAACCGTGTACTGAATTAAATACGGTCCTCTCACTACACCAGTCTACTATGGTAATTGGAAAACTTCAATTTCCTCTATGAAGCTTTCGCGCTTTAGCTGGCGTCGCCACTGCTTAGTAGCAGTCTTGATAAGCAAATCATCCACGTAAATATATAACTCTCCAGTTGTCTATGATCATAATATTTCTCAACGTATGGCAATGCATATGTACCAGAGAATATTTTGACGCATTACTATCTCGTATTCGTACACGAATCCATCAGTTTTTACTTGATATTGCATTGATTAAGTTGCACTGGCATGGCGCCCCGCCTCTATCGCCTAATCTCTGTCATAGATCACGATCTCATACTGGTGTTCTACTAGGATGGTATAATAATAGCATCATATGACACTACTCAAGCGGTGATTTCGTATCCAGATACTTGTAGTTCAAAAATGGCATGTTCCAACATCGCTGCGGAGGCGCCGTTCGGGTTGAGGGTCGCACTGTCATCCATGTCTCGGTAGAACTTGTCGATACACTCTGCCGCTCCTGATAAATGAGCGACCTTGGCACATGCAGCGTGAATAGCAAGGTAAGTTGGAGATGGAACTGGAAGTTTGACCGGATCAGGCGTCGTGAATGTGACATATTCTGGATAGGATCTTAGGAAGAAGCCCGTTTGAGCTTCAAGTTTATATCTATTCTCTTCATGCTGGCAAGTGTCATCATACAACATGTTAGCGTAGTCAATATTCCAAAGTAAGGTCAGACACACAGTTGTTACGAACCAAACCTTTAATTGATCAAACATTGAATGAAATCCAGGAACCAAAGTCATAACGTTTTCCAAACGGTGGATTTTAGGACCGTTCAATTCGTCAGGAAGTTCCTCATGGCCGAAGCGATGCATGACCGCCCACATCGTGGCGGTATAGTCCCGCTATATAGATAATCGGGATCAAGAGTTAAGAAAGAAAAGTAGGACATACTTTGGCTGAGCCCGGTTCAATGGACGAGTTGGTGGACTCGGCAAATATGTGTGCGCACTCCGTCACTTCTCCCAACACACTGGAGTCCGAAGCAACAATGTCTTGCAGCTCTTGGATTTCCGTTACCGAGCGCAGGTCGTATTTCCCACTCACGACGCAACGATATCCATCGCGGATAAGGGCCTGGAGTATCAATGAGCTACAATTCGTGGCAAGAAAGGACAAGATTGACATTCGTTTTGGCGTCAGCATGGGACTGAGGAGCCTCCACCAAGGTCATCTTGATCATATCTGCTATTCTATCAAACGAGGGACGAGATGCATGATTGGAGGGTGTTGGTGTGCGACCTTTGTTGGCTCTAACTGAGTGACTGTGTCAGATAGCACGTTGAATGAGTAGACTTGAGGAACGTACACGCCCTGATGTAATGATCATAATACATCTTCCCAACAGCAAGAAGGGCGGAATCATCTTTGCACGAGCTGATCTCTTCGACGACCGCCTTCAATCCTCGATCTGTGGGTACAAAGTGTATAAGATAGCCAAGAATTAGAATGTAAATCATGTTCTGGCCAACGTTTTCGTGGTTGTCGACGGCTCGTTGAAGAGACTTCTCGAGTCCTAAGCAGATATTGTACGCGCTCACAACATGAGCGAGATTTTGTAGTCTTTGAGGAACTTTTGGTGGCAACGGAGTCATGCTTGTGGTCTGTCCGATCACGTTCAGTGGCATCACTGCACTCAGGCTGGGGCCACAGACAATGTTCATTCACTGGAAGGCCCTTTTCACTCTTCCGAGTAAAGGCTTTCTGCGTCAACTTACTCGGGGCTTTCACAAAGCTTGAAGCACCTGTCCTTTACTGATTTCTTCACGATTTCATATGCCTTCCACCTGCTCCGAGTCATACACCTCGCCTTCATTGCTGATTTACTTTTCTTTATAAAATTAACCAATATCTATGGCCGCGGATTTGCCACCTTGCCGTGTGCACCTCCAAGATCCCCAATCGTGGTTCACTCTTCGGTTTGACTGTCAACATCATCTTCAACTTTAATGGGAGACAGCGAGCCAAAATGTTGCAACTGGGAAGTCTTCACTCACACACTATAGGGTTTCTTTCAGTATGCAAAGTTCACATGCCGTTCAGTCACCGTCATCGTGTTGCAGATGTATTCAGAGATTACGACTCAACGCCTTTGGTGGAATATACAGGGAATCGAGTTGATAAAATCAATCTGCTTGGTACGATAATTAATTGTCTGGAATTCTCTTCAACTCGTTGCCATTGAACTGCATGACCGCCTGGGTATTTTCAAGATACGAGCAAAACAATGCAAGGAGGCTTATGAGGCCAAAGATCGTGAGTGCAGATAAGCATAGTTTTTGACATTAAACTTACGACTGGGCGAGTTTGTTGGGACCAATATCGTCGTTGTGACTGGCGGGATATATCATCCGCTGGTAGGGGCTAAAGCGCTTGTTTGACGTTAACACGGCCCGGGGACTGAGGGCAAAAGTTTCATTCCTTGTATTGTACGGAGGGCCGAGGGCAGTATTTCTGTCACATCAGTAAGTTCCTCTGGTAGGATGAAGGAATTACCTGGAAATTGGAATTACATTCAAACGGACACGAGCCAAGAGCACGAGCAGGTCAGTCCTCAAAAAGTATTTGCGTTGAAGTTTGATTAACTTTGATCCCGTGGCGCCAATTTACATGATGTAGTTCATGCTCGTTCGCATGGTCCAGCACAATTGGAGAGGGAGGAAGCTGCCATGTGGATTGTTGGGAAAATGCTTCAATGAAAACAGAGTGGGACGAGGGAAAGGTTTATGTTAGTGTGGCTTTTAAAAAATCGCAAGAGTATGTTTCTTTGATGAAACACTTTTATGAGGTATGCCACACGTCTGTAGCTCACTGTTTGCATGCAAGTTTACTTTTTCTAGATCTGAATATGGTCTGAACAAAGTCGCTATACCTCACGTAAATCATGACATCACAACATACACTCATCATCTATGGTGAAATACCTGAGGAATTGAGTTGATAAAGTCAATCTGCTCCGCACGATAATTGTCTGGAATCATCTTCAAGTCATTGCCATTCAGCTGCATGACCTCCTGGGTAAATCATCATGAGTAAGGCAGTACAAGGATAATTATAACAGTGATACAATCTTTACCTGTTGGGTAGTTGTGTATTGACCCCAGCGCGGTCCTAATATCCGATTCAGAATCAATCGAAAAAGATGAAGGCAGTCCGGGCAGAAACGACGTACGTTGGCTTCCATGACCATCGTTCGGATCTAGGCTTGTGGCGAATGATACCCAATAGTCGATCATGATTCTGCTGAGCGTGGCCGCGGAGGTAGAATTATCGAGTGGATCTCCATAGACAAAAAAAACATCGGAGCCATGGATGACTGAAGGCAAATCGGATTTGAAGAAATGGCAGGCTGATAGGTCCAGACACCTACCTCCATAAGCTGCCGGGACATCAGGTTGCGGCTGGGTGAAGAGATAAGCATAGTTTTTGACACAATGGTTGCTAGCTTGTTGTGACCAATATCGCCGTTGAGACTGGAAAGATAAATCTCCCCCTGACAGCCATGAATTGTCAGCTGAAGCACCAGCCCAGGAGGAGAATACCACACTCAACAGATTGCGGCAGCCTGCTTGAACACGCTGTTGAGACCGAAGGTTTCGTTCCCCGTGTTATACGGAGAGCCGAGGGCAGGTACATTGGGATAAAGCTGGAGAAGTTTGTCTGCCGTATCAGCAAGTTCTTTTTCTGCGCCGAGTGGTGGGGTAAAATTGGCAATGATATTGTCTTTGACCACCTGTTCCGAGATAATGTTAAGGGGGATGAAAAGGGTTCCTGAAGTCCTGTTAGCCCATGAATATATGCGTGTGCGGAGAGAATAATTGCCTTCGTCCAGGTTCGTCCCAGCGATAAACGGCAAACGCGCAAAGTGACCCTCCGAGAGCAGCCGTGAGGCGATATCAGGGTATAGACCAGCTGGTCCATCAAGGGTCGGATCAAAAGCGAACCGCTCTGGGGCCTTGCTAGTGGCCGCAATAAGTCCTGTAAAAATGTCACTGGTGTTCGCATTTCTCAAGCAGTCAAAGGTGTTGATGCTGTGCACCATGGTTGCACACGAGGCAACACCACCAACGAAGTTTGTCCAATCGTTTTCTCGACGTGCCGCAGTGGAAATTAAGGCAGTTGCTGCCATCCCGGATTGGAATATCTGTGTAGGAGGTTGGGGCAATTCTGGGATCATAGAACAGACGGCATACCACAGCACGCGCAAGCTTGTCAATGTTTGAATTCAAGAACAATATGGAAGTCATGATTGATCCTGCACTTTCACTGAAAACGGTTACCTGGCAATTTCAATACGTAAACATGGTTTACACGCAAAAACTGCGCTTACTTTGCTCTTGTCACCGCTAAAATAATGAATGTTGTCGTGTACCCACTCGAGAGCGGCGAGTTGGTCTTTGAGACCCAGATTAAGTGCTCCGCGCTTGTCAGCTGGAACAGAATGTTCACGACGTGTTCAGAGGTGAAAGTCTGTACATTTCTCACCTTCCTCGCCTTGGGGGAATCCCAACGGTCCAAGCCTATAATTGAAGTTCACATATATAAGAGGTGTGCCCTAGGGAAGGAGTGAGCAATTGGTACGCCAAATCAACAAGATCCCTACCCGTGCAACACTCTGCGCTACGATGGTGCTGCCGTTATATATAATTGATGCCCCGTTTTGAAATCCACCACCGTATCTGAACGGAAGTGAGGTACTGAGCATTACCGAGCAAAGTGTATCGTCAGCTTACGTCCAAAACAACTTTTAAGTACAGAAAAAGTTGAGACTGATGGACATGTTTAAACGGGGCTGGGTAAACTTACCACTGGTAATTTCGCATCAGGTTTCAATCCAGACGGACGAAAAATGTTGATGGTCAAACAGTCTTCAGACATCACAGCGGGCGGGATAATCTGAGTCGGAATATTCTGAAGCATATTTCAGTCTATGAATGGCACTAGAAGAAAAACATCCAACAGTCTGAGGTTGGAGGCATGCAAACCCAAATGCGCTCGCGTTGAAGTTACCTGGCGGTAACTCTTTCAAGCGAACAGGTGGCTTGAGACGCAACTGTCCAAGTGGAGGTTCGGCGAACGGGATCCCTGGTCCAACGTCATCGACCACATCATCCATCGAAGAATTGCTCCTTACCACCGAAGAAATCTTGCTTCAGTCCTGTAACATCCCTCCCAACCAAAGTCGTGTGTCCGATAGTGACCTCTGGGGTAGCTAAAGCTGTCGGGCACAAGAAAAGAGGTAGAATCACAGCGAATACATTAGCACTGAGAGAATGCATAGTACGTTCCCTAAACGTCACTCATAGTCACTTTATGTTCGATGACAGCCGCGCATGATTCTTTCTTCTACGTCACCCGTGATAACCAGAGGGGCAATGGCCATTGGTAGCACTACCATTGGCGAGTTACATGACAATGAACGCGAGCAGAGTACCGGGTTGCCAACAGGAAGTACTAGACCCGTGTGTTGACAACGGTGATATAGGAGTGCGAGGACTCGCAGATCGCCCTGGAAGGACCACACTGCGCTTCGTACGACGTATTGGACTGGGATAAGCCATGCGAACTGGGATAAGAATGGCAGGTCGTCCAGCAAGTTTAGAGATGGAGAAATGGATTGTTGGGAACAAGTGAGAGGAATAAGAGGTTTAAGGTTACAGCTAATAAAGGAATCTTGCATGTACACCATTGAGACAAGGCCAGACCTTGAAAACAAGACTTTGCCAGGGCAAATATGTATGAAGTTGACAGTGGCAGTCAAACATCTGGATCCAAGTTCTTTGCTGGCGTTTGAACCACACGACGGTCGCATCACTAGCCTGAGTATCTGTTAGTCAGGTCAGCGGTGCAAAGCTCCTGCCTCATCAATCCCCTTCCTGTCGCTGTCAATGTTTCGCGTTCGTATACATGGAGATTACAGATAATACAGCATCTTAACGCCTATGGTGGAATATCCAAGGAATTGAGTTGATATAATCAATCTGCTTGGCGCGATAATCATCCGGAATCATCTTTAAGTCGTTGCCGTTCAACTGCATGACAGCCTGGGCATAGTGTTATGAGTAATGCAAAGCAAGCCTGAGGATAATTATAACAGTACAATCCATACCTGTTGGTTAGTAGTGTATTGACCCCAGTGCGGACCTGATATCCAATTTAGAAATAGTTGATTAATATAAAGACAGTCCAGCCAGCAATGACGTACGTTGAATTCCATGACCATCGTTCGGATCTAGACTTGTGGCGAATGATACCCAATAGTCAATCATTATTCTGCTCAACGTGATCGCAGAGGTAGAATTATCTCGTAGGGCTCTGTAGACGAAGAACAGTTCGGATGTATGGGCGACTGAAAGCATATAAGGTCACACGGAAAAGCAATGAATCCAGATACCTACCTCCTAAAGCGGGCGGGAAACCAGGTTGCGGCTGGGTGAAGAGATAAGCATAGTTTTTGACGTTAAATTTGCTGGCTTGTTGGGACCAATATCGTCGTTGTGAATGGAAGGATATATCACCCACTATCAGCCATGAATCGTCAGCTGAAATGTTTAGCCAGTCGAATAGTGCAACACTCAACAAATTGAAGCAGCCTGCTTGAACGCAGGGCTGAGGCCGAAAGTTTCATTCCCTGTATTGTATGGAGAGCCGAGGGCAGGCACATTTGGATAGAGCTGTAGGAGTTCGTCTGTCACATCAGTAAGTTCCTCTAGTGCACCAAAGGCAGGCGGGGTGTAGTTTGCAATTATCGAGTCTCTAACAACTCGTTCCGTGGCAACGGTAGTGGGGGTGAAAGCAGTTCCTGCATTCCTTTTAGCAATTGGAAGTACGCAAATGCAGACACAAAGTATTGACCTTCATCCAAGTTTGTCCCGGCAATGAATGGCAAGCGCGCAAAGTGACCCTCTGACAGCAGTCGGGAAGCGATATCGGGGTATAGACCGCTTCCCCCATCAATCGTCGGAGGAAAAGCAAATTGCTCAGGCGCCTCATTGATGGCTGCGAGAAGTCCTGTAAGAATATCACTGGAGTTCGCATTTCTTAAACAATCAAAGGTGTTGCCACTGTGCACTGTGTTAGCACACGAGGCAACACCACCAACGAAGTTTGTCCAATCATTTTCTCGACGTGCTGCATTGAACGTTAAGGAGGTCGCTGCCATTCCAGATTCGAATATCTATGTATATAAGTGGTTAGAGCAACATCGGGAACACAGCGGACGACATACCGCAGCGCATGCAAACTTCTCGATATTTGAATTCAAGAATAATACAGCAGTCATGATTGACCCCGCACTTTCGCCAAAAACAGTAACCTGGCAATATCAATGTTCAAGTATATTATGCGTGGAAGAAATGGGCCTACTTTATTCTTGTCACCACCAAAATAATGGATGTTGTCTTGTACCCACTCGAGAGCGGTCAGCTGGTCTTTGAGAGCCAAATTAAGTGCTCCACGATTATCAGCTGTAATAAAATGCTCAAGACCTTCAGAGATAAAGATTTATACATATGCTTACCCTCCACACCCTGGGGGAATCCCAGCGGTCCAAGCCTATAATTGAAGTTTACATATATAAGAGGTGTGCCCTAGGATTTCACTAAGCATTTCCTATAATACATGAAGAAGATCCCTTACCCGTGCAACACTCTGCGCCACGATGGCGCTGCCGTTATACATAGATGATGCCCCAGCTTGAAATCCGCCACCGTGCCTGAACGGAAATGAGGCATTGAGCATTACAGAGAAAAGTACATCGTTAGCTTACGTCCAAAACAGCTGTTAAGTACAGAGCAAGTGAGCCGACGATCATTTTTAAACGGGGCCAGGACAACCTACCACCGGTAATTTCGCATCCGCTTTCAAACCAGATGGTCGAAAAACATTGATGGTCAAACAATCTTCAGACATCGTAGCAGGTGGGACATTCTAAAATATAGATCAGACTATGATTGGCGCCGAAAGAAGAAAGTAAACAAACAGGCTGGAGGCACACAAATCCAAAGTTATTCGCATTGAAGCTTCCTGCTGGTAACTTATTTATGCGAACAGGCGGTTTGAGACGCAACTGTCCAAGAGGGGGTTCAACGAAAGGAATTCCTGGCCGAAAGTCATCAAACCACATTGTCAAACGAACTTGGGTTGTTTCTTACCACCGAAGAAATCTTGCTTCAGTCCTGTAACATCCCTGCCGATCAGCGTTGTGTGTCCGATAATGACCTCTGGGGCGGCTAAGGCTCCCGAGCACAAGAAAAGAGGCAGAATCACAGAGAATACCATAGCGTTGAAAGATTGGATAGCGCACACGTTCCCGTTCCCAAAATGCCATTCATGTGGCCGTCCTTTTAAACTTGATGACAGATATGCATGGGTCACTGGCACCGGCAATAATGTATCGTGTCATTTACGGGGATAACGTGTTGATGACGGCTGTAGAGTTTATAACCTTCCAATATCCATAGATCCAGAAGGTGAGAGGCTCGAGGCTCGTGTAAGCCTAAACTGGTTACGCATGTGTACTAGTACACACCTTAATTAAAATGAATCATTTCCCCGAAGTGATCAAATTTGACAGACACCGCTGATAAATGCGAAACGGCATGAAGGAATTTATGGAATCCGAGTCGCTGAGCACGAGGTTAATCATGATGATTGTTGTAAAAACATACGGTACTTGATACCCGTTTCTGATATGTCATGTCAGTCCTCAAAAATAAATAGACGTCCTCCGCCTAGGAATTACCAGGAAGAGCTGGGTCGCAATTGGACCTTGACGTCGGAGGTTCGGAGGTCGACGCGTTCAAGTTGACGCGTTGACGTCGGAGCAGCGAGTCATTGCACTTCTGCAATTTCTTTCCCACGTATAACAACACTAAACGAACCACATTGACGACTCGCCACTCTGGTCAAATGATATTAATAAGAATTATACAGTCATCGTCATTCTCGTTTGCGCTCCCCACACTGTAGCCTGGTCCGTAGGTTGCAACTGCCTCCAATCTTCATGAATCTTTTGGCTTCTTGGCATCATCATCTATGTTCTAATACCTGCATCGTCAAAGGAGTCCTATCACTTTGCAGCTCTTTGCTTAGTATCGGTTGTACTCTATTATATACTCTCGGAGCACAGAAAATATCAATATACAATATTCTGCGAAGTGGTGAAAAGGAAGGCTCGGAAATCTGAACAGCAATGGGCACGACCAAGACAACACGTCCGACGAATTTGAGAACGTTCAAGCCAAAAGCAAAGGTGTGCTATCACCTCCACTTCACATAGTATTTGACACCTCTGACGATATTATATCAGGCAAGCTGTCACCAACCTCCTCCCACCTATTCAAACTTACCCTCCCTCTTGAACCTTCCTCAGCAACAAACCCTAACCAGTGTAATACCATGGTCCGACTCGACGGACGTCGGACGTTGGCGATTTTATCAAAGACGCTGCACGCGCAGCCAAAATTTGGTTCTGTGTCAATCAGTTTCGCCGCGTTCTAGGTGCTGATGAGAACACAGAAAACAAGATAAGGAGGAAAGTGCGCATGCCAACAAACAAATGATCGATGTAGAAGTCCGATACAGAAGAGACTCGGAGAGATGGAGGGACTCAAGCTAGAATGTGGATAGCAATCGCGTGAAGCTTTGGAGAATCGGAGGCGGTTCCATTAAGCGTCCGATCATCGGGAGACATGTTCATAGCGTTAAACGTTTTAAACTTCGTCGAGTCGCCAGCTGGCATTTGAACCACACAATGGTCAAATCACTGGTTAGGTCAGCGGTGCAAAGTTCCCGCTTCATCAATCCTTTTCCTATCACTATAATCGTTTCGCATACATATACATTGAGATTACAAAAACCAGGCCATTACAGCGTCTCAACGCCTATGGTGGAATATCCAAGGAATTGAGTTGATATAATCAATCTGCTTGGTACGATAATCATCCCAAATCATTTTCAAGTTGTTGCCGTTCAATTGCATGACAGCCTAGGCATAGCTCATTATGAGTAAGGCAACAAAGATAATTGTAACAGTGGTACAATCTTTACCTGTTGGTCAGTGGTATATTGACCCCAGTGCGGACCTAGTATCCAATTTAGAATCAGTCGATAAAGATGAAGACAGTCCAGGCAGAAATGATGTACGTTGAATTCCACGACTATCGTTCGGATCTAGACTTGTGGCGAATGATACCCAATAGTCAATCATTATTCTGCTCAGCGTGACCGCAGAGGTCGAATTATCTTTTGGCGCCCCGTAGATAAAGAGCACTTCGGATCCATGAGAAACTGAAAAGCATATAAGGGTTACACGGAAAAGCAATAAATCTAGATACCTACCTCCCATAGCGGGCGTGAGACCAGGTTGAGGTTGGGTAAAGAGATAAGCATAGTTTTTGACATTAAATTTGCTGGCTTGTTGGGACCAATATCGTCGTTGCGACTGGAACGATATATCACCCGCTATCAGCCATCAATCGTCAGCTGAAACGTTAGGTTAATTGAACAGTGCAACACTCAACAAATTGCAGCAGCCTGCTTGAACACGGGACTGAGGCCGAAAGTTTCATTCCCTGTATT
>QLOJ01004603.1:0-19755 GCA_003313625.1 Tricholoma saponaceum
GCTGTCCTTGCTGTCGTGGTTTGCTCTGGTTGTCACGATCGAGGGCTTGAATGCGCTGCTTGTAGACAGCGATAAATGCGTGCGATGTCTGCATCCATAGGTGGGTTTCGACATCTTGAGACTCCTTGGAGTAAGGATGAACGAGGAGTAAACTGAGATAACGTCTCCGAAGACTAGTGGCGCATTAGTCTTGAGGCCGTTGGGGCTCACTGAGACTTACTTCTTCCGCTGAAAGTCAACTTCCCTATCGAAAGGCTCTTTCGTCTTCAATAACTCCTTAAGTGATTGATGTATGCCCTTTGCCTCTCTACATGTCTCAGCCAGGTTTGAATACTGATAAGTGGTCACAAAAATGGGACAAGTACCGGGCAATATTTGCAGGTAGTTCGGCCATAATTCAGTGTACAGTGATAGCCGTCAAAACAGCAAATCCATTTCCAGAAAGCTACTTGAAGGTCTTTAATTGAGGTTTGTCTGAACGGTCGTGGTTGGTGAAGAGGGGACCGGGGAGATCAATAGCAAGCAAAAGCGATCATTGCAACAGACGTGGGAACATTCGCTGACAAGACAATTTGAGATATGTACAGCTGCTTGTAGCAAATTCTCCCCTGAGGACCAGAGTTACGCACTCAACTTCTCCAAAATAGCACATAAATAACAATGGGAAGGTTTGATGTGGCAAGTCATAGTGAGGCTACTCAGTCTGCTTGCAATCCAAGAAATCATTTACAGAATTACAGAGGTGTTGAAAAAGAAGATAGGGATGCTTAGCGTGATATCTACATGTAAATTGTGACTCCTAGATGCCATGAAAGATGAAAGAAAAGGATGGGAAAACTCTAGAGTCTTGATGCCTCTAATCACTGTCCTCGTCATCGTCTCTACCACCCGGTCTGAAAAGCGCAAGGAGATCGTCCATCCCAAGGCGCATATCTTTGATCTTGTCACCACTCAGAGCAGCTCGAGCAAGCTCGCGTTTCTTCTCTTGAAGCTGGAGAATGCGAGGGTGTTAGATTGCCATTAGTTCAAAGTGACCCCAACGCACCATCAAGATACGGTCCTCAACAGTCTCATCAATTTTCAACTTGAATATGTTAACATCGCGTGTCTGCCCGAACCTATGTGCACGATCAAATGCTTGATCCTAGGACCACGAAGTCAATACAGGAAGTCTGAAAATGTCAAAGCAAACTCGGCATACCTCAAGTGCCGGATTCCACCACATGTCAACGAGGATTACATTATTGCAGGCCGTTAGGTTGAGGCCTACGATGGAACATAATAAGGTATTAATTTAGCACCACAATTAAAGGGCATTGCTTACCGGTGCTACCAGCTTTGAAGGAGATCAAAATGACGCGAATACTCTTGCTCGACTTGATTCTCTGAAGAGTGTTCTCCCGAGCATCAGCGCTCATGGAGCCATCGTCTGTGTACCATAAGCGCTTCACCTTCAAACGTGATAAAGACTTACACCTAACATACTTGATCCCCTTTTCGTTCAAAAACGGTTCAATGAGATCAAGCATCTTCGTAAACTGCGAGAAGACAATCGTCTTCTCCTCGCCCTGGGACCGCTCGTCAACCTCTTTCAGCAACTTAAGGATCATCCTGATCTTAGCCGACGATGGGCGATTCTCTTTTGCGTGTTTCGCCTGCTTAGCCAACGTCACACAGTCAATGCAATGTGTATCCCACCCTTCCCCGCCGGCGTTCTTGGGTGTAAGCCTGAACAAAATGTTGACAAATGCCAATGATGCGCATGTTATTCACGTACTCAGTCATGCAAACTTGGCACTTGCGAGTCACACCAAGCTGCCCGAATGCGTCGGCCAAATCATCGGCTTCATCATCCTTCGAGTCGGCATTCTTCCTTGCCTTTGGCTCGACTGCATCCATGTCCATCTTGTAGTCCTCCGCAACAAGGACGGGCGAATTACATGCTGAAATCGGACAAAACACAGGTCAGTCTTTCTCCAAATCCATCAAGGAAGCCACAGACCCTGGCGAAGCCGAAGTAAAAGCAGCAAGACCGACATATAAGCACTGTTGCCCTTGCTTTGGGACATGAGTTTTTCGATGACATGTTCCATCTTGTTTTCAAGAGCGTTGTAGAACGCCAACTCGGACGCATCGAAGGGGCAGGAAATGATGTTGACCGTCCGCTTTGGGAGCTCAATAAGAGGTTTCCCGTTCAGAATTTGTGTTTTTTGACGCCTGAGCATGATCTGCTTAAGGACAACCTGCATAACAGCAACGTGAGCGATAGATTGCATCAAGAACACGACAATAAAATCTTACCTGAAGCCGCTTCATTGCACGGCTGCCACCCTTACCAGTATTGACCGGTTTCGCAATCTGAGTGTTAAATGTGTCCCAATTCGAAAGGGGTTTGATACGAAGGAATTTGATCAAAGAATACAGCTCGGTGACATTGTTCTGCCTGGAGACACGGGTAAACACTTCAAGAAGTATAGGTATATATTCAACGCACATGGGAGTACCAGTAAGGCACCATCTGAATTTCCCCTGGAGTTCACAGCACGCAATGGCACCTTTAGTCTTGACATTCTTAATGTTATGAGCTTCGTCTACGGAAACAAAAATTCTATTAGAGAAGTCTTTAGCAAGTGCAAAGCTCCTTACCAAGAACAATGCGCCACCATTTAACTTGGAATAATGCCGATTTCTTCGGAGACTTGGATTTCTTGGCCTTTCCTGCGATGGTGCGTCCAAAGTGTTCTACAGAGTCATCAGAATCATCGTCGTCGCTGAGCTTTGTCGCTTTATTCTTCTTGGCCGCGAGCTTCGTTTGAGACTCGTCTTTCGTAGGTGCAGCATGTGCCTCATACTCCGATTTTACGACGTCATATGTTGTGACCACAACACGCACTTTCCGCAATGTATTAGGGTCTGGTTCAGAGGTAATTAGCCGAAGTACAAAATATACAGAAGTACGACTTACCCGACGTTCGAGATGTTCCGTGGTGCTTGATGACAGTCACCCCGTCCGTCATCTTCTCGATCTCATCAGCCCATTGACCGACCAGTGCCAAAGGGCATATAACTCTACGCAGAATATAAGTTATACACCCCAAAGCTGAACAAAAGGGGCATACAATGTGGTAGCCGCCCATCCGTCGTCACGATCACTTTTGCGAGCGCGGCCATCAACGATGCGGGTCAGTGTTTGTATCGTCTTACCCAACCTTTCAAAAGACTAAGAACAGAGTGTCAACAAGTCAAAGGAATGAGAAACAAACCCCATATCATCTGCGAGGATACCCCCGGTCCGCTTCTTTGTTGTATCCTCCCGGTCTCTCATCCAAGCGCGACCCAGGACTTGATGCGGAAGAAGCACAATGCCTTCTTTGAAACCATTGACTATGGCATCTTCCATGTTAACTTCCTTTTCGACCTCTTGGTTCATGCCTCCACTCATCAAATCACGCAGAGCTTTTTCAGCATCTGCGGGTGAGATATATTGGTTGTCGTCCTGAAACTCAGGAACAGCAATGGTCTCGCCATCTCCAGTCTGCATCATTTATTTATTAACATGTCGACATTTGGCGCAAGAAACTCACCGGTATTTGGGGCCGTTTTAAGATGTCCTTGTTGGAGGGTATATGAATAGGGACACCCATAGGAGCCGGTGGTGGAAACCTAGAGGTATCGACTACAGTAAATGGTTTGGGTTTTAGTTGTTCCGGGATTGTTCGGATGTTCGAGTTGTCCGCCCGCGGCTGCAAGGGTCTAGCTTGGGGATGTGGTTTCGCTGCTCCAGTGCTGAGACAATGTTACAGAATCAGAGAATAACAAAAGTGAACTCGAAGATTGAATACTTTGGACGTATTTTCTCGGGTTCTTCCTCATCATCGGATATGACGACGGTACTGCTTGCTGCGCGCGAGTTGGTTTTGGAAGGTATTGATGATGTTGAGCTTGAAGATGCAATGGACTATATGGAAAATTAAAATGAGGAGTGTAACTTCGCAACGACTCATACAATAGCTGATGATGTATCATCGGGCTTGCGACGACCCCCAAATTCAGGATAAAGATTTGGGTCCTCCATCATTTGTCGTCGGCTTAATGAAGAATGTCAATAAAGAAATGAATAAGAATGAAAGGGAAGTAAGTACATGTTCTCAATGGGCATTGTGACTGATATGTACAGGTGGTGGTTCTTTCAGTGTAGGGTTAGAAAATGTATTTCACAAGTTCGCGCTGCTCGGTCGCGTCTTTTATAAAGGCCACGTGACCATGTTCAATCTTCGCCGGACTTTGCCGAAATATTTAATACATTTGCTCCGTCGCCCCTGACTGTATAATCATCGGGAAATTGGCAGTGCTGCCTGACAAATAAATGGCAAGAGCAAGGCAAGAGACAAAGTTATGCACAAGGCGATTATATTGCCTCCTTCAGTCCATAAAAATACAAAGTAATGACAACCATTTTAGTTATTCACGCGACGATCTCGCGATAAGAAGCCTAATACGTACAATGTACGTAGGAAGATCTATGGACGTGACGGGGCTACTGGAATCCCTGATGGTATAGGCTTGCCACTTTCCATCAGACACAAAGCATTCACCGCGAATGACCGCCTAGCAACCGATCCAGTACCACATGAGCCTCGATGTAGTCCTAATTTGAAGCTTGACACGAAACCGTTTTCTCAGTAACTCGGAAACAAGCAGGATTCAATCATTTGCAACATCCATAGACTGAGATGACGTGTTCGTCGAAGATTGATCATCCGTACTGGACGGATTTGTTAATAGTGAAGATATCGATGAGCTTGTAGACGTGGTAGTAGATGTTGTGGTCGATGTGGTCGAATCCGTCGTGGTTGTAAGTGTATCAACGTTCACATTCAGCTCTGGAGACAACAGCGAACGGAGCATGTTGTTATTCTCTTCCACAGCATCCTAACGCAACGCGAAAAGATAAGTTACATTTCTCAATATACACTCTGAATAAAAACCTACCTTGAAGACTTTCGGCCAAACAAGAGGCCTGTTTATTTCCTCCTCTGAAAGATACCGACTATAGACCAGGAAGTAAGGCCCAGCACCTAGGTGCAGGCCTGTGGGATCGGATAGAACAGTCTCCTCTGTAACCTGGTATGATCTGTTAGACAGGTGGAAAAACGTACTTTGGGTGAAGGACGTACTTCTGTGACTGTGTAATCAACCGTCTTCCACCACACGTCGTGTTGATCCCGCACATAAGAGTATATTTGCTTACGGCCCGGGAGGCCAGTATGTGCAAGGACCGCACGAAGGTCGTACTGAAAAACAAAATAAGCGGGAGATATATGATCATTGTTGCGATGTGACTGACTCTATAGTGATGAAGTTCAGGGTAATCGAAAAGTCCTGTTAGCTCTGCTTGAAGCGTTCCGATCTTTTGATCAATTTCTAGAGTACTACTGAGAAGTTCGCAAGTAACGATGATATGAGTGCACTGACCCTCTAACTTCTCTACCATCATTGTCAATATATTCTTCAGCTTCTTCGTCGTTCGTGCGATAGCGTCCCGGCGCTGGTCATCTTCTTTTGCGTCAGCGACGTGCTCATAGTAGTGTAATGAAGCTCGTAGATCCTTCAGTGTATCCTTATTCTTCTCGTATCGTTTGAGCAACACACCAAAGTCTTGGAAATGAGTGCACACATACATTGAAATGAGTGATGAACTCTTTTTGTTTCGTCAGCTTGCCGATTTCCTCTTGCATTTCACGTTGCAACCTTCGTTTCTGATTTGCAATCTCAAAGTTCTGCGCCAGGAACTGGTCGAGGTAAAAGGATCGAGGAAACACAAAAGGATCCAATGACCTCGCCGAGCTGTCTAACGGCACCTTCAGGTGGAAGGTGAGCACTTGCGAAGGCTCGAAGATAATGTCATGCGATGACATGTAGTCCTCGTATTGTGATAGAATGGTTGCGAGCCGAGAGACAAGGTCATTGGGCAGGGATGGGTCGCCGACATCCACAGCGACAACCGATCCCTGGCTCCTTGGCCCCTTGCCGTATCTCCAGGTACTGCCCCGGACCTCAGCTTTCCCGTGAGAAAATTGAAACAGGCGCGGCCTAGCAGGACGAGCGTGAGTGACATGCAGAGAAACATGAACGAAATGTACTACTCTACATCATCGTTCTGCCCCTTGAGATGTTCCTCGATCAGTGCACCTAAATTCCTGACAAACTCTGATTTCTTTTTCAGTCAAAACTGAAGCGGATGACAAGAAGAATGTGCACCCGCTGTCAAATTTCCCAAATTCTCGGTCGTACCATCCCACGAAATCGTTTGCAGAGATGGGAGGACCTCATTGTCAACGATCGAAGACAGGTGCGCTAAATCCATATTCACGAACAGCTCGATCAGATTACATATGGCGTAGTCTGTGAAGAGGTCTATATTTGTGATGGTGTTCAACCAAAAACCGTACCAGGTGAAGACCGAGGAAGACTAGGATCCGTATTAGGGAATTGCAGACTCGCGACACCTTGCCGAACTTGAGGAACGCTGAACAAAGCTTGTACGGCCTGGATGAAATACATGTTCATCACTCACTCAAGGTTAAGGAAACGAGACACGCACCAACGCAGCATAAACAATGCTGGGAACTTGGGGTCGCAATGCGACGGGACTTTGTTTATGTCCATCAAGTCATGCAGCGGTAAGAAAGACACGGACACACACCGATTATCTTCTCGCATAGTTTTCTCGACGGGGAAAATCTCCAATTCATCAGCATTAAAATCCTCGAGACTAGCTTGAATTGCGTCCTTCAAACTGCGGTCATCCTGGGTTGCTTGAGACTCTACTGGAGCCTGTAACATCAATGAAACAGAGTAGGTACGAGCGAATACCAAGTCAACAAGGTACTCACATTCGAAGGAACCATCTGCCAGTCAGGATGTGGAGCTCGCTCGCTAGGACGAAACGTAGGCTCAGACGGAATTGTTTCCATAGACATTTGTAGCGCGCGGGAGATATCGTCATCATCAGATGTCAGGTCAATGACGGTCGAAGACGAGGCCTGGGTGCCTTGAGAAACGCCAGACGACGTGGGATCTGCATAAGCCGTTTCTTGACTGGTTTGCGAAGTGTTCCATGATGGCAAGACATCTTCACCTCTATCACCCCCAAGAATCGCTTCCGCTGCCTTCTGAACGTTCCCTCTGTGCTTTCGAAGCACCCTACGTGCTTCTTCTTGTCCAAAGTCACCTCCCATCATTCCAGCAAGCAGCTCGACCCCGTCACTTTCCAATTGTTCCTCGTGAGCCGTCAGCATTGTCATGTTGATTGATATTGGTCAAGCGTGGATCTTGTAGTATTCACTGATAAGATAAATGAATGCGAAAGGTAGTACGGATGAGTATACAAAGCTCAGATTGAGCAAGATGTCAGCGGCTTTCAAGATTTCTTGAAGTTGATGAACAAAGTACACAACCACGTGACAAACGCAGTATCTTATCTTATCTTATCGTATCCATTTATCCTTGACTCTCCTCACTCGCATTGCTTTTGTGTTTGGGAGTGAACGTCCACGATTCAGGCGCAGGGCCCAAAAACATCTCCGAGATCTTCACCCAATCCTGGCTGTCTCCACTTGCCAGCAAGGTTTCTTCTCGCGTCACAAAACTCAGCATCGTACAAAATGATATTCAGGACTGTCACTTGCCTAATTCATTGCGGCCTCGAAACGCTGGTGCCCGATCATTTATCCGACCAGGAAGACGCTCTAAAAGTCCGATCGGCACATAGCGATACTGGAACGACAGCGACTCGCAGAGGTATCGTCGCGTTGTGTTGATTCCCGATGTATCCGAGCCAAAATGACTGCAAGGTCTCGTCAGAACCCGAAGCAACAATGGAAAATGGTCAGGAGACAAACCTGATGCCATATTCAGCCAACTGGGGGGTTGCCAGTTAATTTAACCCTAAGGCAGGACATGATAGAATACACCCACGGTCCTGATGTGTTCCAAACGTTCGCGAGCACTGATGTCCCATTCTCTATGCTCTTTGATCTCTGTAAAGATCCATGGCTTTATCAGAGCACCCCTTCCCAACATGACCCCGTCAACGCCCGTTTTCTCCACGTTATTCCAATAGCTCTCAGAAGAATAACAATCACCTCCTCCGAAGAATGGAATAGGCGGAACTAACAGTTACGATTAGCACCCTGACGCAGAAAACATAGGCATGTGTTTACGGTCTTCATCAGCTTCCCGTGCTCGGACAGCGTCAACACATTCCTTGATATAATCCCAGTCCGCTAGTCGCGTGTATCGTTGTTGGCGAGTACGACCATGTAGCTAGTGGGTGAATCAATACATCTGTTAGATGGTAAGGTAATATTCATACCGTCAGACATCCCGCTCCCCACTCCGTAGCGAGGCGAGGCATCAGTTTATGTGCTATATTTTTACCATCCTTAAGACCAGTCCTGAGTTTTACCGTAACCGGAATCTCGCCCAGAGCCTTGTTCATCCCTATAAGAATCTTCCCAAGTTTTGCGGGAGCATCAAGTACTGTTTTTGTGTTGAGAATACAAATAAAACTATAGGAGATTACGCACACGCCGAACCACTGCCAGTCTTGAATACGAGGTCAATGGGACATCCACAGTTGACGTCCACGAAATCGATATTTCCGGCGCATTCTTTCGAAAGAACTTCAGCAGTTGGTACGAGGGATGAAGGTTTATTCCCTGCAACCTGGACACCGAAAATACCCTCGCTAGGGTGTCTCCGGACCAACGACCACTCCTCCTTAGATCCTTGGAGAAAAGAGGTAGCAAGGCCCACTGAGAAGCATAGAGTATCACTTAGACTTGCATCGTACATTGATTTCGATTTTTGACGTACTTTCGCCACAAGTTATGTCAGCTCCATACGAGACACATATACGGCGGAACGGCTGAGAGTAAAATACAGTTACAGGGTTTGAATATCGAGAAAATCTCGATTTACCAAGTTCCCAACCGTAGTGAGCGGTGCAAGATCTTAATATTGCTATTCCGTCAGCTGTACATGACGCACATACATCATCGACCTACAGGTTTTTCCCGACCAGTGAAGTCGTTTTTTCTCGCTGAACCGTGAGGGGACGTCGGCGGTGTCAGCCTGTGACACAGGTGGCGATGGATCACCAGTACGTTTAACAATGATTTCGGCAAGCTGAGTCTCCGGTAAAGGCTTGGGTTCCACGTCGACGATCATTTGTTCGGGTTCAGCGACAATAGTGGAATTCTGGTTCGGAATTGATTTTGGCTTGCTCTCGGCCTCGTCTCGCTCTCGCAGCTCACGTAGGTATGCATCGGCAATTGGGTAAGAATACTAGATTAACGCGAGTTAAGATCGACATTTTCAACGTGAGAAATACCTATCAAATACCTTTCTAGAATGCAGCTGCTTCTGCACCTCAGGCCCAACAAAGTTGACTTCCCGCGCCGTAACGGCGGCATGTGCTTTTTTGATGTCGTCCACAAGCAACGTTGGTTTCAGGTTTTCATCCGCACGAAAATGGCCTCCAAGAAATCGACATTTAAATCCAAATCTGTTTATAACAGTTAGATCGCAGAACTATCATCGGTAAGGCCATCATTAGTGCACACCTGCATTCGCCCGTTTCTGTAAAAATAGGGCACGAAGTGTTCAGATCCACAGATGGGAATTCTGTATGTGGATTTAGAACTGATGCAAAATGAAAGGGTGGAGTGTCTGATATTTCGGAGACTTTGGGCATTCGGATGTCCTGCGTCTTGACGGCAAGGTAGGCAGGAATATCATGCGTGAAGCGACATCTATAGTGGTAGGAAAATGAGTGCTTGTAATAGTTTTAGATGCAGTAAACTCACTCAGTCCCAAATTCACAAGTTGTGCCATTTGCTACTCGCCAGCACAAGTCAAGCTCATCGCGCACCTTGCCAAATTTCCGACCCTTGTTTTGTCCTCTATGGGCCTTTTTCTGTTCTTTAGACATCCTACCTCGCGACGAACCTCTTGACCTCGTATCTCCACTCTCACCATCCCTAGTATAACCTCGAGAATGGCTGGTGGTACCCTCTGCAGCGTCATCATCGGGACCCTGGTCAGCAGAATTGTTGATAGACAAAAGGAATCTGTATGTAAGTAAAAGTTTGTCGTCTTCCAGGGCAAGAAGATATTACTTACTCTGGTTTAACAGGTGCAGTTCCTGGTGGATGCATCTCGTTGATAAGTACTATAACTAGTTAAGAAAAAACTTCAAGATTTTCAAAGATGTTATCTTATCGCTGATTAGATGCAAATGGCACGTGAGTGTGACTCTCCTCCCTTCAGTCTGATTCTCAGAACTTTTCCTACAGGTCGCATAACAAAATGCATTTTTGCTTGAAGATTCCAGAAATTCTTACCCATATCTTCTCTTACATACTTGACTCCCCTCGAGCACCCTATCCTGGATCAAAGGAAGGTGCTGCAACCCTTGCACACCTAGCGAGGACATGCACTGCTTTTCGCGAACCTGCTCTTGATCTTTTGTGGTACTTCCAGCCCTCCTTCTTCAATCTGATCCGGTTACTACCACTGGCAAGAAATTTTGTAATGTTCGACGATCACCCTCCGGTTAGTTGTTCTTGTGGTCTCTTTAATTTGTCCTTATGCCTTGTATAGTATCTCGCCCGAGATCTTCAACCCACGGATTACGCCCGAATCCTCTACTATTCTTCTCGGATCGTATTCCTAGGGTCGCCTAACTCGGACAATATTTCTCACCTCTCTTCTAGTGTCCTTTGGTCTCGTAAGCCAGTCTTGCTCGGCCCCCTATTTCCGAGGCTGCGTCACTTGGACATATCAATGCATCATTTCCTTGCACTGGCCCCGTACCCTCAGTTGGCTGTAGGTCCGAATCTGCAAACAATCACATTACGTCTCGACGTCGATCACTTCGAGGACGAAGTCCATCCGTGGGATAACGTTTCATCTGTTCTGGAAGTGCCATCCTCCAGTATCTCGGAATTCCGTGTGGTAGTATCCTCGAACCGATACCTTGATGATGGCCCGACATTTCTTGACCAGCCACCTAAATTTATGCAGCTTTGTCACTCTTTTCCAGCCTTGGAGTTACTGGAAACGTCGTCGATTCGAGTAACCCACAATGCTCTCATGCATCTCGCTACATTACCCAAACTCAGGAGGCTGAAAATTTCACTGGATGCAGTAGAGGCTGCATTGTTCAATTTGGCATTGTCTTCGGAAAAACATGCCTTCCCGAGCCTTTTACAGTTGTCACTGAAGACGGAAGATTTACGCAATTGCTCAGAGCTGCTGAAGCATTCAGATTTTCGATGCCTTCAGTCATTGGAAATTATCCGAGAAGTTGCCCGTGGTTACTGGGACCTAGATCCATTCTTCCGCATCTTGCGAGATTGTCTCTCGCATTCTGTATTTAAAGAGATCATTCTTTCCAAAACCAATATTAACCATTGGTCCCCATCCCAAGACAATATGTCCCCGATTACTTTGGACACCCTTATGCCTCTCTTTTCCTTCTCAAATCTTTCCGTCCTGAAATCCGGGCTTGATACCACTGTTGAGCTTGACGATGCTGCAATACGACAAGTTGCGGAGGCGTGGCCTCATTTACGGGTCTTTCGTTTGTTCGAACAAACCACAGGAAGAATTCCAGGCATAAGTGCAGGTGGTCTCCTTCCACTTGTTGCCTCTTGCCCCAAGCTCGAGCAGTTGACACTCCGAATAAACGCCTTGGCTATTCCTAACGTCGCGCAGCTTGGCAACGTCATTGCTGCTCGCAATCTATCACGCCTGAACGTCTGCACGTCTCCAATCTATCAATGCGCTCAAGTTGCATCCTTCCTCGTTGTAGTGTTCCCGGTGCTCTCACTCCTGGGCTCTGGCTGGTGTTATAAAGATATCGAGGGAATGAACACCATACGTGGTTTAGATGATACCGAACGAAGCTACTTAGCTGATTGGCAGACAGTGCACCGAATGCTTAGCCCAGTCATGGCTTCTCATAGCCCTCAAATTGATCTGCGGGATTTTACTTGAAAGGAGGTATATTTTGTTCATGTTTAAACTTGAATATGGGCCATCTAATCACATTTGTCAGATCCATGCTTTGTTCTTCATCCCGATTATATTTGGCCTCTTCCTTTACAATCATGATTATCTTGAAATATGTCTATTATCTTGTATCACCGTTTTAAATTTTAGCCTAGCCTGCAAATCGAGGTCTTTTTGGTACCAAATAAATCATCGCCATGCGAGTCCTCAAAGTTATTTGCTTATACAGGTGCAGCTCGGTGATAGCTTAAAGATCCAGATACTATTCTTGTCAGTATATTCTCTAACATACTTAACATCCCTCTGTAGAGCCATCATTCGGAGGCGCTGCAACCAGCTTAAGCCTGAGCACACCTCGCTTGGCCGTTACTCAAAATGAAATAGTCTGGTTCGACACCAAGGTGGGCGCTGGGTCTAAACGGTCTGAAGATGGTGAACAAGCCTGAAGTGTGCTGTCGGAGATATCTAAATAGAAAAGTATCCTCCTCTCCCCACAAAAAAGACACGAAATTTATAGGTCTGGCTCAAGTCTGGCTACAAGTTCAACAACCGTGGCTCGCACCCATCATTGAGTCTAACACACTTTGTGCGTAAATGCATTTCCTCGCGGTTTATACACTTCTCCACTCTGAGGTTTAGATCCTCGGAACCCTAGCGGGCAACGGGGCTGCAACCTTGTTAGAGCCCCAGTGCTTCCTTCCCACCACGGGAAGCGCTTCACCAAAAAAAACAATTACAAAATTAAACATTTTTACAAAACAGACAATTCCCCATCATCTCAGGCTCCTGCCGCGGGCATTGCCATCCAACAACGTGTGTCACCTAAGTACCACCTCCTCTCTTCGCGTTCCTAGGCTCTAACACTTGCCATCCTAGTACACGCCTTTCCTACCCCAAAAATTACTTGCACAACTCTTCTTGAAAGGAGTATTGTACTTCCTCGAAGACATGATGCAGGGTTGCGTTATCTTGACGGTGGATGAAGTACTGCGTAAAGTTTGTTGATACGTGGTGTTGCAGGGGAAGAGCGCTTGGCCCACTGCCAGTACGAGGTTATTCAAGAATTTCGAGTTCAATGGCAGCTTGTAATCTTCTATATCTCATGATTGTCTTGTTCTGATTTGGCGCTAAGTCGAAAGGTATAAGTTGGGAGTAAGATTCGGCTTCTTTAGGCGCTCAGAACATTATACTTCTCACCCCTTATCTCCTGCTCATCCTCATAGTGATTCTACTCGTTGTCTGATCTAGGTTGGCCATATCTGCTCTACAACTATAATCTCAATTGATTATTTTGTGTTCTCGTGCAGATCGCCGACCCCTAGCTTACCCTCGTAAAACAACCATTCTTGCCACATTTACAGCCTCTTGAACTTGCCCCGACTCCGTAACGCTCGCTGTGGCCCTCCGTCAATTATCATGGTGCATTTTTGCGCGAGCTGTGATCAACCCGCAACACGGAGGTGCTCAGGGTGCACCATTCCGACAGCCTGGTATTGTAACGAGAAATGCCAAAAATCCGCGTGGTTTGTGCACATATTTGAATGCAATCCCAAGAAACCAATCAACACTGCCTATCACCTCTGTCGTGCTGTCTTTGGGGATCGCATTCCTGATGATGAGCAGACTTGCGAAGACTATGGCTTCGGTAGGGCCTTCACGCCCTCCAATAGATCAAAGCTTTTGGGGCTGTACAGAGGCTTGATGGTGTTTCTTGAAGTAAAACCCAAGACAGTTCACCAGTGGAGGCTTAAAGGAACGCTCGTCAAGGAGATTAAGGCGGCGTTCGAGACTCAACTACCAGAGGATAATCGCGGTGCATATTATGCATGGTTTCTACAGAACCAATGGGTGCTTGACCATAATTTGCCTCCACCTCCCGACACATCCCTCTACTCAATGATGATTCGTGGGTGGAAGTATGCTGGCGGTTCGGCTTCGGCAACCATAGAGGAAATAAACGCTATCAGAACTATCTGGCCATCGTACAAGCAGCATTGCTACGAGTTCTGCACCTATCTTCTTTCCGGGTGTAATCCACCTCCCGAACGGGACATATGGTTAACATTTGGTTTCTGTGTGTTCCAAGATGAGTATAGCGAAGGTCCGCTGCATCAACTTTACCGCAATCTTTTGGCAAAGTGTACATTCGACGAAATCTACGCCGCGTACGATTCAACCTCTCTCATCACACTTCTAGATCGTAAAGGGCTCAAGCATGATCGAAAACAGATTCGCCACCTTGATGATGTGCTAGCCGGGTCACCGAGAGTAAATAAGTCTGTTTGGGATCTGAAGCAATATATCTCAGCAAAAGATGCTGCCCTGATTCCTTCGGTCGCCGTGGACTATGGGTTCGCCAATTGCGAAGGAGAAGGAGAGGTGCTGGAATTGAAGCATGTGTATGAGAATCTCTTTTCAATCTATCGTGCAGACCCAATCGAGGTGCACGAAGCTGCTATTGGCGGGAGATTATTCGCCCATGTTGGAAGATTTGTGATATTGAAAAAGAAATTCAGTCGGATTTTGAAGAATCCGTACCCTCTCTCGATCGTTTAGGTATGGTTTCGAAATCTGGTAACGACTCGGACGTACACACTCAAAGCTTCATCAGCTTGTTGTATTTTTCTACGGTATGTAGGGCATGCCCCAGAATTCAATACTGTCTAGAATCCAATTGTCTCGCCAAGTTGTTTTGTCAGTTTTAAGCCTGTAAGACAGGCCTAGGTACTATGTACACATCTACATGACAACAGGCCTGAGCAAATAAGTGTGTAGGGAGCACTATGTCGCGAAAAGAAGTATGGTAAGAGGATAAATAACGATATGTACTAGAAAGGAAACCCAGGCCAACTTCATGCGTAATCGTTACTGTATCGTGACATATTAATGTGGTGGATGAGCAGGGCGTGGAGAAAAGGGGTAGAAATAATAATATAGATTACTTATCCTGTATTGTCCCGACACCCCATCGCCAACCAGCAGGCATCACATATTAGCCAATTCCACTGCACGTGTCACAACCTCCTCCACATTCCACCTCTCTCCCTTCGGAGACCCATGCTTCAGGTCTAGGATGTCCCCAACCTCATCACACGCCCTCAGCACTGTATCCACATCCTCCTTCGTATGGGCCGCACTGACACAAAACCTCACACGACTCGTCACCAGGGGCGTCGCAGGGTACGCCACAACTACCACCACAATTGGAGTCTGGCGCTCCTTCATCATACGATGGAACACCCGCATCTTCCCTGGGTTGAAAAGTAGGAGCGGCACAATCGGCGATGCGGGGTGCCCATATGTGATAAAGCCGAGTCTTTTGAGTCCCTCGTGAAGGTACCGCGAGTTGAACGCGAGGCGGCGTAGCCGCGAACGGCCTTCGGCCCCAGAGGAGAGCGTCTGTGGAAGACACAACCATGCGGGGAGGGCGCTGATGGGTGCGGGGCCAGGGTGTACGTACTCTTCTTCGACGAAGGCGGAGGAGGTCGACGAGCCATTGCTGACGAGACGGAGGCCAGTGGGAGAGGGGGGTAAGGAGGTGGTGGCTACACCCATGATGCTGGCCATGCTGGCGATAACCTGCATGAGGACTGGGGGTGTCATGGCTTCGGCATAGGGTCCTGCATGCCCCCGCAACCGTAGTCGGTCAATGAGTGACTTGTTGCCGGCGATGTACCCGCCTGCTGCACCGAAGGATTTTGTAAATGTGCCCATGAGGATGTCGACGGAACGCGGGGGGACGTTGAAATAGTCCGTGACGCCCCGGCCGTGCGGGCCGAGGGCGCCAATCGAGTGTGCTTCATCGACGAAAAGATAAAACTGCGAAAGTGATAAGTGCGAGCGTTGGGGTGTGAAGCTGCATACAGATACGTACTTTGTATTTTTTCTTAAGCTCCAAGATACCGGGGAGGTTGACAAGTGTACCCTCCATGCTATACAAGCCTTCTACAATAAGTAATATCTTTTTCCATGGTCGATGGGTCTTGGGCTGGCCCTGACTGATTACCTCCCTCAAAAGCGACTCCAAACTTTTCATGTCGTTGTGCTTGAACATTCGAACCTCGGCACCACTCAGCCTCGTTCCAAAGCGAATAGATGCATGGTTCAACTCGTCTGAGATAACCAAGCATCCCTTTCCAACGAGCGAGGGAATATACGCGGAATTCGTTGCAAAACCCATCGAGCTGATTAACGAGTCTTCCATGCCCACAAATTTGGCGACTAGGGCCTCTGCAATGATATGGAGATCACTTGAGCCGCCTTCAAGACGTGCACCGCATGTAGAGACACCATAGCGGCGAATAGCTTCTTCGACGGCGTCGGCGCATCCACCGCGCGCCTGGGCAAAGCCGAGGTAGTTGTACGAAGAGATATTGAGGGCGCGGGTACGTCCTCCAGTGAGGATTTGGGTTTGGTTATAATCCGGGGAGAAGCGGTCGAGGAGGAGAATAGTACGTCCTGCGACACCTGTCACAGGTTGAGAGAAACATTCATCCATGCGGGTCTTGAGCCGACGGGTATAAAAGGAATCAAAGTCGGAGTTCAACGGTGCATAGCCCTGGTGAATGGTTAATTGAGGAATAGCATGAGGATAGGAAGGTACACACGTTGGATGGCATTAAGTGCTTGTAAGCGGCGGGTGTGAGGCGTTTTCCAACGAAATCACGGATGTGGCCCAGGACTATTAGAATTAAATAACTAATATAGGTGCAGAATAAAACATAATATGGGGGATCTTGTTCGAGGTGTTCAGGAAGAGGAGTGCCAGGGGTATGCTGGGATGTAACCCTGTATTGGTCATTGGCACAATGACCAAATTCTGTGTGAACGGTATTGAAGACCTGCTGAGAAGTCGGTGGACGCTTGGGAAGAGCGAGGCCATCTGTATTGTCATCCTCATCCTCGTTGAGCACGGTGTCCTCGGAATCCGAGGTTACGGATGACGAGAGTGAGAGGGCTGGGGTAGAGGTCGGTGGATGAGCGTGTCCATTTACATTACTTCTTGCGCGCGCATCTGCTTGGGAAAGAGCAGAAAGATAGGAAGCTGCAGATACCATTGGAGCCAAGGAAGGAGAAGAACGTTTCTTGAATCTAGGAGACATTGTGATAGCCATGGGAGACGGCGAGCTGGGAGTTAAGCTAGGCATCTTGGAGGCTCTTGGAGGAGAATGAGCTCTGACAGTGAGAGCTCGTTTTTCAAACAACGTTACAAACTCGTTACTCATTTGATATCACGGTCACGTACCTATATCCCCATTAGGCATTCCATTGAAACAAGTCTCTCCTCAAATACATTTCTCTCAATACATTTCTCAAGCTCTTCATGTCGTCATACATTCCAGCGTATTTCAACCGTCACCAGAACACATAGTGAACCCATAGCCACGTTTCCCATATAGTCGTCCAAATATGCAACGGAACATTAGAACTGTGATTACAAACAGACCCAAAGGACGCGGAAATCCACAATCTGAAAAAGCCTATCGCCACAAAGATGTAGATACAATCCCAGTGTTATCCCCATCGGGGTGAGGACCTAGAGATATATTATCGCGGCTCGCAGCATCCAGATAATACTCCAACGACGAAAGGCTTCGTCAGGAGGGGGTGGGCAGGATTCAAAAAGGCCAAAGTAAATTTAAGCCGCGGACGGAGATATCTCCCAAGTAGCGATGGGACAATCTTCGGAAGCATTTGACATAACAACAATGACATGAAATGGGCCGGCAAATGGTAACCGGAGCTAACCGTTGGAATTGTTTTGATGGCAGACGTAACAGCCAAACTCAGGCCAAACTCATATCGATAGGCCTCTCTTGAAAAAATACGCACAGGGCGTTTGATGGGCAGCCTAATATTTTTTTCGACATCCGAAAACTACTCTACTATTTTTGTCGAACAATTTCCTCGAAAAGCCCTCGGTAACCAAGAAGTTGGATCTCAGCTATGTGTCTATTTTTTTTGGAAGGGCGGCTGAAAATGGGCCAGTTATTCCTGATCGCGTCGTATTCAGTAACAATGGGACGTACGCACTTATCTGTAGTCCCACACGGTGCACTTCTGTGTATCAGCGGCGAGAAATGGACCGATGAGTGTCAGCACTTGGTACCAGCATTTCGCATAAGCCTCTTCTGTAATATCTGTGTGTAGCAAGTCCATGGCCTCTGGGTGCACGTAGTCTGGATAGTACCACCCAAACTTCAACGATGAAAGGGCCGGAAAAACCGTAGTCAGGAAGGCCGCGAGGTCTGCATGGGCCGAAGTTGTAATTGTGGATGTGCATACATTGAGCCAACGTAAATTTCGAACTGGAGTGATACACGCTGTCTGCGAGAAGCTGGGAATCTCTGACGCATCCATTCGTAGCGTCACCTCCTCGAGCTTTGGGCATCCAGCAATGAGGGTTAGGAGACCGTCACCGAGAGTGACCATTGGGGTAGTTAGAATGGTATGCTCAAAAACACGAAAGACCCGTAGATTCGGCCATGCCTCTGCAACTCTCCCGATCACAGTATCGTTCAACTCAACGGGGCCGTCGAGGCCAACTTTCAGAACGGAGATATTGGGGAATGACAGCAACGGTTCGAGTGTGGCGGCAGTGAACTTCGACACATTGGGTCGGGGAGTCATAAACCAAGCTAGAGGGTCGGCTTTGGACAAAGTAATCTCTTCAAGCGCGGGATGCGGTACATGATCTTCCAGTGCGTGGAAGAACGAATTCAACTCCCAAGTCCCGACCTCCAATTTTCGTATGACTGTCAAAGACCGGAGCTGTCCAAACCCTGAGCGTTTGAACAGCTTGGTGAAGATGGCAAGACTATCTATCTCAACCACTAACTCCGCAAGATAGGGGAAGATGTCCATGCTAGAAGGCATGGACGAGATGCACTTGGTTAGCTCTTTTCCCGCAATGGAAGCGCTCAATCTTTTGAGTTTGGGTAGGCTGGCTAGATGTGAGAAAACATTATGGGTAAGTTGGGTACCGGATGCGTCAAAGGATTCCAAGCCCTGAAAAGAACAGTAGAGTTCCATGAGTCGAGGTAAGGCCCCGAAATCCGCGTGTATATCATCGGCGGGATTTATTGCATCGATTGAGAATGACCGGATACCCAGGCTTGAATCTTTCAGCACAGCGTCGAGGTTGCCCCACACTTGATCAGATGGCTGAGGATCGGGAACCTTTATCACGACTGTATGTAATCTGGGTCCAACGACCAAGCGAGGAATTATAGCTTGACCGACAAACAAATCGATGTTCACGACCATGTGGCGGAGGTTTGGCAAGAGAGGCCCCGGCAGTAGTCTTCGAGACCATAGGACTGCAGCGAGAAAAGGGTGAATTTCAGGGCCATCCAATACATCAGGGCCTAATGTCTTGATCCTGGAAGCGTAGTAATAGATCTTAGTGTAATCGACAGCCTGAAGGTTTTTAAGGAGACGCTGTAATGAACATAAGAGTGGCGATTAGGATGCTTCGCTGATGTCACTCACCAGTTGATAGACATTGCCGTTTAATTCTTTAGTTACAACGTCGGCAGGAAGACACTGTACCAAAGGTACCAGGGATGGCTGAAAGCGCCATAGTTCATCAAGTGCTGGCTCAGTGAACGCTTTGCAGGTCCTCGCGAGCTTCGCAAGCTTTCGGTCACCTGAACTCGGCCAGTTGCTCTCGCC
>QLOJ01004614.1:0-13130 GCA_003313625.1 Tricholoma saponaceum
CGGGCGGAATCGGTTTGCTAGGATCAACACAATACTGAGGTTTTAATAAATTAGATGATAGGATGGAAGATTGCAGTCGCCCACTTACGTTACCATCTTTGCCGCTTTCGCATGTCAAACCGGAGCAGCAAACCCTAGGCCAACCGCAGAGCTTGCCAACTGGTACGCAAATACACTCCTAGGATAATATCAGATACTAAGACGCCAAAGCAAATGCACGGAGTCATGATCTCACCCCTCTTTCACAGTACAGGTTCGGGCCGCACGATTTAAAAGTGAAGGCACCGCATTTGTCGGGGACTGGAAGTTCCTCTCGGGCAAAGGTGGTGGCAATGGATATGACACCAATGGCGAGTAGGGCAGAGAGCTTCATCTTCGGTGGAAAAGAAGACGACTTGATGTTCCCAGGGAATGGGAGAAGGGCATTATATATGCATCGACAAATTGTCTTTGCCGAACAAAGCAGAGCCGAGTCTACATGTTTGCAACCGAATATTTCTTCTGTCACTTCGGCTAGCAAGAATTTTACTTCGGGGTTGAGTATCTGTGACGGACAGATTGGAAGTTGGAAGTTTGTCTGATTTGATTAAGTGATTATCCAGCAACTTTGCGAGAATTCAAAAGGTCCATGAAGGTAGAGAGCGTGCAGAAGGTGTGACTTCGCTGTTACAATGGATGGAACATGTATTTTGACACCTCTGCACCACTTATTAGAGTGACGACATGGTGGTGTCGCGTTCAATACTGAGCGTAAAGCTCCAGTGAGGATCGTGTCATACGGATCATGGCACCAATATTTCACCTCCGCTATTTCCGAAAATTCCTCAAAACCAAGTTGCAAAGAAATTCGCCAAGTGCAATCGTATACTAGAAAACTTTATAAATAAGCTGGCCCGCTTTCAAGGTTACCGATGCATCCATTTCGTATGGAACAGGACAGAAATAATGACAACCAAGAATGCATCATGATTATTCCCGCTGGATTGATATATTGATCTTCCATGTCGTCGACGTCGGCCCAAACGGCCCGAGGGAAAAGATGGTGAACTTCAAGTCTTTCAACAGGATGCATGGGCTTTCTTCGATACTAACCAGATAGCGAAGTCAGACTAACCTTTTCAGTGGACAAATGTACCAGGGAGGGATTCATTCATGACATCTTCCATTCATCACGTCAAAGCCTCTTTTCATCTGCAAGAAATAATTTGTCAGAAATGATTTATTTCGATATGTTTAGTCTCGATCTGACATGAGATATTATTAGCTCCAGAACATTACATAGGTCAGATTTCTGTTACTCCGACACTTGCAAAATGGCGGAGGCAGACGAACATTCATAGTAGTCCCTTTTGCCACTGGTAGGGCTGCACAACGTACCATCTTCGGCCGTACAATTGATCGTCAAACGGGTACAGGTACCGCCATTGTACACCTTAGTCATATACGGTAGACGAGGAGCAAAAAAAAAACTTAATGGATGGTATAAATTTGAATGACTTGCACCTACTCATCATCGCAAACAGTGAGAGTTGAGGATGAGTAAAAATCCACGACTCCAACACCAGCGCTGAACAGGGCTGAGAATCACAACTTCACTAACTAATAATCCAACCGGTCTCGCCTGCATCCCCAACGTCCCAATCTTCTTATTACCACCACTTCCGCTTCCACTTCCGCCTCCAGGTGCCGGGGTAGATGCTGGTAGATGTAGGCAACACCCCAACAGGTCTTGTCTCCGTCCCACTGCAGAAATCACACTGGCATACCTACAAGTCAATTGCTCGTATTAGAACAACTTAGTCGAAGGACGAAAAAATGAAATAGTTACACTAGGCCCACCTTCCTAACATCAACATATCTATCTTGGCGATCTTCACCTTGACAATCTTCACCCTGAACTTGTTTTCTCGATTATAACTTACGCGCCGAAAAACTACTTGTGAATACGAACAGATGGCTCGAATTCGAGATGAGAGCCATGGAAGTGGAGTCGAGGGTGGCGGGAGGCGGCGTTGATGTACTACAACGAGGGGATGGGTGAGTATAGGAGATGGGAGGAAAGAAGGGAGAAGAATAAAAAACGCACATGATCCCCATCAACGCCCACGACGTCGAACACGCCACTCTCGTACTTCAACACACCATCATTAGGCGCATATAGCCCATACTCGTTCTTAGAATCCATCCCAAGCGCCGCTCCCCAACGTAGCATCAGTACCGATAATAGAGAAATACGTTTCCGAGAGCTGTAGAATTGGAGACCGGTATCTGTAGCTAGGAACACGAACACATGAGCTCGAATTCGCGTTGAGTAGGATAGATGATGTAACAAATCTACCTTTGATTCATCAAGAAGAGAACACGGATTTAATCCTCGTCCACGCCCCTCAAATGACGAGGGTACGGCCAGCAGTGACGGGGGAAGAGACACAGGAAGTGATGGCGCTCATAACGTATGCACGGGAGGAGTTGCTTCTAGTTGTAAATGTGAACGAATGGCCCGAATTTGAGAAGAATGCTGTGGAGTCACTGAAGTGGTAGAAATGAGGGTAGGGTAGTTGGGAGGTGACATTGATGTACTGCAACAAGGGGAAGGATGAGTAAAGGAGATGAGAGGAAAGAATGAAGACGAATGAAAAACGCACATGATTCCCATCAACACCAACGACGCCGAACACGCCAGTGACGCCACACTCTCATGCATCAACACACCATCATTCGGCGCATACAGCGCATACACGTTCGTAGAATCTGTCCGAAGGACCGCTCTCCAACGTAGGATTGGTGCCAATAGTATAGGAATACGTTTCCGAGAGCAATAGAGTAGGAGACCGATTCCTGTAGCAGCGAGCACGCGCTGTAAAAGAAAAGTCTCGTTCAACTTTGTACGAGACAGTATGATCGACTCCTAGGCAAAAGATAATTTGTTAGTCGATGGGTGTTTGACGCGATCCGGAGGGTACATACCAGTGTCATTATTTTCGTTCCTCCTTCCAATCCTGCCCTCGGTCGCTGTTCCGCTTGACTGTCCTTTGCTTCGGTTATTCTCGTTGGGTCCAGCGGTTGTTTCATCTGGGATTCGTTGGCACCTGGTCCGGGACACCGAAGGTCGGCGTGGATGATGGAGATGACAGAAGGCATGGATTGTGGTTACATTCGATCACTGCGGCCCGAGGATCTTAATTGTGATCACAAAAAGCTTGAGGATCAGAAATCAGGCATTTGGACGGTGCTCTGGTTTCCGATTTATAATGACATTATCCTTAGAGGAGACGGACTAGAATGCAGGTGATTGTGGGTTGAGGACACATACAAGCACCAAGTACGGCTTCAATTGGAAATATCGTACACCGCGGGGAGGAGGGTGAAGAGGGTGAAGAGGATGGTTGGATGGGGAGGACCGAACATCACGTTGGCACGCGTACGCGTAGGTTGGTGGAGAGACTGGCGTTTGGAGGTGCCGTTGGGCCATCTCGAACGGGTTCTACCTCAGAGAACGGTAGCACGATCCAGAGCGGAAGCCGAGAACGAGGTCATGAACCTATAACAGTAGAGATAAGGTGCGAAAAGGGGGCTACGATGCTGAAAGTAAAGAACGTGAGCAAAAGTCCAGGCGGGCAAGGAAAAGGAAGTACAATTACAAATCCAGCGTACGACCACAACCTACGAGCACTCTTGATCCTGGTCTGAATAACAGCACACACTACACGCCAGCAATTTTCCGAGATCTCCTTCTCTGGAGGGATAAAGGACAACTCCGCCTGCCCTATATGCACGTAGCTCAGAAAAGAGAGATGATCGATGAATGGAGAGAGTGCAAGTGTGACTACTGACTCGGACTAGATGTCAGAGCGCATCTTGAGACTTGGCTTACATAACGACCCCCATTTTGACAGAACGGTCCTCGACTTGAATCTCTTCCGACTTAAAACACGACCAGTGCCCGCCTCTGCAGTGAGTGGACATACTATATCTTGTCATTGTGTCCTACATTATCCCTTTAAATTTCAGGATGAAAGGTCCACTAGCAGCGTGCGATCCGTGAGTTCATTTCTGCTTCGTTACAGATCAATACAGATAAGATCTTAATTCGACCATATAGTGTTGTATGTCTTCAGGGTAACTTGCGAACTTGTGTCTTTTATCCCGTAATTTTCTGATAAGGAATGTAGACATAACTATAAAGTCGTTATCCTCCCCACACAACGGTCTTCCGGACGATGCAAGGCTCTATGTTCAAGTTGTATCAGGCGGGGTTATCATCAAGCAGACAGTGGCAGTGGAGAAGGCGCCAGAAGAACCATTGTGGAAACTGAATGGTGTTGTTAAAGTGTGCGTTTTCCTATCTCCTGCCCAGTAAAGGTCGGAATCTCCGATCTGTCTCGAATTTACACCCTTGCACCGGCGTCAGAAATGACGGCCTTTGTTACCCCACTAATTTTCTGCCATAGATCTATTGATGCTCCCCATTTCTCAATCGCAATTATGCGGGAGAGTGAAAGTCAGGAACCTCGTCAACTCGGGTCCATAGAACTCGCAATTGCACAAATTCTTGCATCACAATCGCCTAGTCAGAAGAAAGGTGTGTATGACGTGGCTCCCCCTTTGATCACCCACCAAAACATGACAGATATTTCTATGATGTGCATGTGCACGAACGTGAAGGATGCTGAGGTCCCGCTCGAGCTTTCGGCATCCGTGTTTATCGATGTACCGACTTTGGGTAGGCCCTGCCAAAGCATCTCGTCTCAATGTCCCCTTATTACTCCACAGTTGACATATATGGTTACGAGCACATTGCACTCCTTTTACGACAAATGCTGGCTGGCAAGAGTGCAGCGGACCCCCGCATGCTCCCCACCCTTCACGACGAGATTCTTCTTCTCCCGAATACCAACGTAAACAAGGCCCCTTTACTAAAAAAGCTCGACGAGGTCCATGTGAAGCTTCGCAATGTCCCCCAATCTGTGGACGACCTGAACCGAGCGGTCTGCGTCTATGGCGATGCTGTTGAGAACACCGAGGATGATGACCCCATGAAAGCTGCCTATATGAATGATCTTGGCACTGCACTTTTGGACCGTTTCGAGCAGCTGGGTGACATTACTGACATTACGAAGTCGATTCTGATGTGTGAGAACGCTGTACGACTCACCCCAGATAGTCACTGGTCCAAGGCCACCCGTCTGGCGAATCTCGGCAATTCACTTTCAGCTTGCTTTAGGCAAGCTGGGGACCTTACTGACATTGACAAGGCACTTGCAGCATACGAGGATGCTTTGAAGCTTACGCCGGATGGCCACGCTGATCAACCTGCATATATGAACAATGTTAGCGGCTTGCTTAATGCTCGCTTCCAGCGGCTGGGAAGCCTTGCTGATATCAACAAGTCAATAGTGATTCTTGGTAATATGGTGCATTTAACTTCTGATGGTCATCCCGATAAACCTGCTTGTTTGATCAATCTTGGAATTGCGCTTCGTCATCGCTTTGCACGGTTTGATGACCTTGTTGACATCAAAAAGGCAATTTCGATGCAAGAGGATGGTATACGGATTACTCTGGACAGTGATCCCAACAAGCCTGGATACCTTTGCAGTCTCGGAAGCTCCCTTCTTGACCGTTTTGAGCGGCTGGGGGACCCTGCTGACCTCGATCAGGCAGTTTTAGTAAATCAAGATGCAGTGCAACTCACTCCAGATTCCCATTCAAACATGCCATTACATTTCCAACTTCTTGGCAGTTCACTTTTGTGCCGTTTTCAACGACTTGGAGACTTGGCTGACCTTAATCGGTCAATTCAGCTATTTGAAGATGCAGCACACCGTACTTCAGATGCCCACCCCTCTAAGCCTGGATACCTGTCAAACCTCGGACACTCGCTTCACTGTCGCTTTATGAAGCATAGTGACCTTGCAGATATCAGTCGTTCAATTATGTTACTAGAGGATGCTGTATGTCTTACACCTGATGGCCACCCTCAGAAGCCTTCCCGTTTAAACAGACTAAACCAGTCACTCTTGCGGCGTTACCGCCACCTTCAGAGCCCTGATGATCTTGCAGCCATTTATCATAACTTTTCACTGGCTGCTAATTCATCAACAGGACCTCCAACAATTCGATTTGCTGCTTGCTCTGCATGGGCATTATCTGCTCGAGCATTCAAACATTCCTCTCTCTTGCAAGCTTATGAAGCTGCCCTTGTCCTTCTTCCTCAGTTGGCTTGGCTTGGTCTATCTATAAGTAGCCGCCATCACCAGCTTCAGAAAGCAGGCAATGTGGTGAGGGATGCTGCAGCTGCAGCCATTGAAGCTGGGCAACTTCACACTGCAGTTGAATGGCTAGAGCAAGGCCGTTCAGTCATCTGGGGACAGCTAGTACAACTCCGTTCACCCTTGGATGACCTTAAACAAGTAAGACCTGATCTTGCAGATCAACTGATACAAATCTGCAAGGATTTGGATAGTGCAGGGACATCTGAGGGTTTTACAGGTGTTGGAGTTGGTAGTGACCAACACTCAGCTGAGCTGGTTGCACAATGGTGCCATAACTCAGCTATGGAGAGAGAGGAACTTCTGAAGCACATCCGAATGTTGGAGGGGTTTGACAGGTTCTTGCTACCAAAGGCCATTTCAGAACTTACTCCTGCTGCCCATGCTGGTCCAGTTGTCATTCTGAATGCAAGCAAGTTCAGATGTGATGCACTGGTTATCTCCCAGCAATCAGAACTTGTTCTTGTTCCACTCACAAGTTTTACCTACAATAATGCTCAAGAATTACACAAGTCCTTGAAAGGCTTGTTGCATAATCATGGTCGCCTCTCATCCATTTCAGATAGAACTGGCAGACTTGCTCCAGTCAATCAGCAGGATGAGCTGGAAAGACAATTTCAGCACATTTTATCTGTGCTATGGATGCATGTTGTAAATCCTGTACTTAATGTGCTAGGTCTTATGGTATGTCTTCACATTTTCATTGTATTCTATGTTCTTGAAATAACTTGTCTATTCAGACCCCCAAAAGCAGAAAACTTCCACGTATTTGGTGGTGTCCAACTGGCCTATTCTCATTTCTGCCTATTCATGCTGCTGGCTTATATGGGCCAAAAGTGCCAGTGCAGTCCAAGCTTTCTGACTATGCTGTATCCTCCTACACTCCCACATTGACTGCATTGATCAAAGCCTCAATGCCCTGCTCTGCAGTGCAAAAAGAGCCACACCTTCTTCTTGTTGCACAGCCCTCTGCCTTTGGCCAAACTGTGCTTCCTGGGACCCGAGCAGAGCTTGATCAAATCCAGAAACACACAAGAAATCTTTCTGTTCTCAGGCTTGTTGAGGATGCTGCAACAGTAGAGTGTGTAATAGAGGGCTTAAAAAAGTGTAACTGGGTTCACTTTGCTTGCCATGGAATTCAGCAGGTTTCCAATCCAACTGAAAGTGCACTATTACTTGCTGGAAATTCGCACCTCACCCTCACAGACATAATCAAGCTGTCTCTTACACAAGCTGACTTTGCATTTCTCTCTGCATGTCAGACTGCTGCAGGCACAGAGAAGCTGTCTGAGGAAGCTATTCACCTTGCAGCAGGAATGTTGTTAGCAGGGTACCGTGGTGTAATAGCAACAACATGGTCTATCATGGATAGCATTGCTCCCCAAATTGCAGATGCAACTTATGCTCATCTTCTCAGTGAGCCACATCCAGATCCCATCCAAGCAGCTTATGCATTGCATTTTGCCATTAAAAAAGTTTGTGAAAACACAAAAAACTCATTCTTTTCTTGGGTACCATTCATACACATTGGGGCTTGATGCTAGTTTCCAATAGGGTGTTACTTTCTGTGATATTTGACAGCTTACCAGCATTGACTACACATTTACTAAAACTCAGACCTGTACACCACACAATTGTCATTTATATTACTTTTTATTGAGGTGATGAATTATCAAGTGAATCTCAAACTTCGGTTGTAAGTATAACGTACATGCCAGAAAAGTTGCTTATGAACATGAGTGAATAGCCCAAATTTGAGATGAAAGCCTGGGAGGTGATGGTGGTGGAGAGGAGGGGAGGCAACATTGACATACTTCAACAAGGGGTAGGGTGAGCATAGGAGATGAGAGGAAAGGAGAGAGAAGAATGAAAAATGAAGAAAAACACACAATATTCCCATCAATACCAACAATGTCAAACACACAGTCATCACACTCTCATCCATCCGGCACATACAGTGCATACCCGTCCGTAGAATCCGTCCCAAGCGCCACTCCCCAACGTAGCATTGGTGCTGATAGTATAGAAATATGTTTCCTAGAGCCATAGAGTTGGAGGCCGGTATCTGTAGTCACAAACACGAACACATGAGCTCGTGCTTGCGTAGGGTAGGATACTAGATGAATCATGATGTAACGAACCTCTGATTCCATAAGAAGAATCCTCGTCCAGGCCCCTCAAAATGATGAGGGTATGGCCGGAAGTGATGGGGGAAGAGACATAGGAATTGAGGGTGTCGTTGCCGCCGGAGAAAACAAGGTAGGAGATGACCGTGACGAAGTGAAGGAGGCTCTGCACAACACTGGACAACAGAGGAGACACTGGAGGTGGAGTTACTACGCGCTGATTGCGCATATGTGGGAGGCGAAGAAGGACTCACATTCAGAAGTGTTCCTTTCCAATTATCGTACAACCCACTGATGAATCAAAGTGTACGTCCGTCCAGCTGCAGAACATAGTACCAGCAGAACTCCTACGCAAACCAGGGATTAACATCTTGTGCACGAACAGAGGACACTTAGTACCACCGCAGTGCCACGGAAAAATAGTTTCCCTTTATTCCAGCGCAGTCCCTGAAGAGTCGAAGTTCGAACAGGGCTCTTGCACAAATATAAGCAAACATTCCCCGATTGACACTAGTCCGAGGCTGCGAACTGGGTGCTAGGAATCTAGGATTCCCGGTGTGAATTTGGTATGTAACGGACGATGATAAACATAATCCTGAGTTACACGGGCGTTACACCTCAACGTCGGATGTAACACAATAACACTCGGGAGTTGTGTGGCTTCATCCGTCGAATCAAACAACTTGAAACCCGGCGACAACTTGACTCATAAGTTGATCGTAATATCCTCTCTGCACACAACACAACTATTACTCTGTTATCGCCCTCTGCTTATCTTGGACCCTCCTTTGTGGCAATAATACCTTAAATTGTGTTCCCGTGTACATCAAGCCTTAGATTTCGCCATGCTTGGTTTGTTGTGCGGCTGTGTAAAATGCATCAGGTACCGCATTCTCCCCAGTGAATGTCATTCGTGGGGATAACACAGGTCTGTGCTTGGGCGATCAAGGTGCGTTTTCAGATGCCTCGTTGATTTAGTCCAACTGGCTCTGGTTACCGCCTCGATCCAGTATATGCTCCAACATTTTTCTCTGCTTGAACTTCGATTTGCTGTTCGGACCTTCGACTACGAGTGCTAATCGCGGTACCCACAAACGCCCTCAGATGGATTCAACTCAAAGACCAGTGCATGATAGATGCAACAACTTACTCTGTGTAGCATACGTTTCTGGCTCGAATCAAAGGACGTGATATGCGCCACACCACTGGCATAAAGCGTCGGGCAGCCTGAGATTTCCCTCCCAAGCGTTGCACACCACACATGCTTCCCATCCATCTTCTCACGCTGGTCGTGACGATCATGACGTTGTCCGTCCTTTCTCAACCTATAAATACGGTTTCCCTCGCAGACCATAAGAAGAGCGGGGCAAAACAGACACCCATTCGGAGCCCCATTAGATATGGTCACGTAACGCAGAAAACCATGGACATGTGGCGGGCGGAGCTTCAGAGGCAACCAGTGTACGTGCCCGTCATTTCAAGTATTCACCCTCAAATACAAATTACAATCCTCGGTTTCTACATAGGTGCAAATCCGTAAAGTTTTTTAGCAGGAAGATAAAGCAATTTCGTATCAAAATGACCGCTTCGGCCTGCGCCAGAGATAAACCCGACCGAATTATCGCTGGATGGCAATCGTCAAGTGGTTGCGTCTATCCTGATAGCGGAATGCACGGTTCTGAGGTTGGAAAGTGTTATTTTGTCTGGAGTAAGCCAGAGTCCAATGCCGCAGGAGCAAGTACCCCTGGCACACCACAGCCCGGTACTAGCACAATGGGTACGAGCTAGTCATGGGTAAATGCACGTTGAGAGGAAAGGTATGCCGCTGTACTGCAAAGTAGCAAACAAGGGAGAAAATCAAGATGCGGAAAGGTTAGACAGGTTGCTATCCATAATTATGAATATTCTTCATGTCATCATCGTTCCGGACGAATGGATTTTTATAGGTCCCACTTCAAAGTTCATCCATTGACTTTCCTCTAGCTTCTGAATAGCTTGCAATTTACAGATCAATGACTTGAGAAACGCTGGGCACTTGTAACTCTGATCTAAGTAAAACCCAATAGGGCCGTTATCGAATTCCGACCTCACGCACCATAAGCTTGGAATATGGTCCGATCAGCGGAATATACCCTAAGGTTCATATTGGACCCTTTTCAGATTCATCTATATCTTCCCAAGTTATCCGAGTTGAATTCAAGGGAAAAGGGTTGATGCTACCTAGGTAATAGCTCAAGTTCAGTATTTACTATTGACACGCTAACTGCTGCGCTACCTGGATAATTTAACTTCTGTACGTTTTATTACGGGGTTGCCTTGCAGCTGTAACGAGACAGTTTCATTTCAATTCCAATTCCAAATGATTAACTACGTGTTACCATAATGGTCCAGGGGGGAAAAAAGGTAGGTGGGTGTGCAGGGATGCCTGGTCTCTGGTTCAAACTGGGGTCTTCAATAGCAAGCGTGTACATGTTGACGGGCTTACTGCTGCGCTACCAGGCCTTATCCCAACTTCATTTTCTGTACATTTTATTCAGGGATTCTTGGAAGGTTCTAATTCCACCCTACCAAGAATATTCTCAGTTATGTACAACTCGAATTCAAGGAAAAAATTTGCAGCTTCGATTATTTGTCCAGCCCGAGCCGAACGGGTTTTTACTGACACGCCTGCCGCTGCGTTACTGGGACTTGTGACGAGTTCGATTTTTGTATGCTTTATTAGGGTGTCTCCAGAGCGTACTGCATTTTGACGTCTGAAGACATCTATTCCCATCCCACCTCCAGACGCCAAAGTAGATGTAGGCAAATCCACAAACCCCATCTCCGTCGATTGTCCCGCTGCAGAGGTAGCACTCGCATACCTACAAATTTTGTCAAATTGACTAGTTCACACACAAAAAAAAGGACTCACACAACACTCGCCCGCTCAACTTTAACATTCGTATTCACTAAAATCTTATCAACAACATGCATAATGACGTCGTTCACCGACGCGTCCGTCTTCATAATCGTCATACTCGATTTATTCTCAGTGATTGCGTACCTCAGAGGAATTACCTATAAACTGGAGGAATTGCCCAGAATTTGAGATGAACGACGTGGAGGAGGTGCAGGGAGGAGGGAGGGGAGTAACAGAAGGTGCCGTTGGTGTACTGTGCCGATCACGGGGAGAGTGTGAGTAGAGAAGAGAGATGAGTGATTCTTGATCAAAAAACTTACATGATTCCCAAATAACGCCAATGTCATCTGATTATTCACAAACTCGTGGACTAGCTGCTACCGACGCTTCGTTATTCGGTGCGAGCAGCGTATACCTTTTCGTTATATCTGAACGTCGCATTAGGTCCGATCTTATAGAATTCTGGTTCAGTTATGATGAGGCGATACGACTAACGAAGGTAAGGTTGTTAGACAGATCAGGAAATATCTTTTGGTGGGGTGAGTACTTCATCAATTGGACAATAAAGATATTGAGGAGTGTAGAGTTTGAGATCGTGATCCGCGGACTTTGCGACGTTAGACCGAGTAAGACGAACATCGTATCGAACGAACACACCTCTAATTCAAGAAACCCTCCCCCCCGAAATTTAAATCGCATTAATTCCAGCATGGCTAGTTATCACCGAGGCAATACCAGCAACGGAGGTGGTGCTGTTCGAAGAGTCGGAGAAGATGGCAGATGCCTTTTATGATCTGGGCACTGAAGAGGTAGTCAGTATAGAGTTTTAGTTCATTATGTGTGGACTTATGACTCGCACACGCATACCTCTAATTTAAGCAAGAAAAACACCCCCGAATTCCAATCAATCCTAGTCCACGCCGACACTTGCGTTGCTGTTGACCTAGGTGCCGAAGACGAAGACGATGGGAGCGAGGAGACTTGGGTTAGATGCTACTGGAACGACTAAGAGGAGATTTTAGCGATGATTAGACGTGTGGTAAGGAGAGAAGGAGGGGATTGGAATAGAGGACGGAGACAACAGCATCCGTTGTGAGAAACGCGCAGGCATGACAGAGTGGGAAGAACCAGAGAACGAGAACGACGCTTGCCATTTCCGACGAAACCTTGAATTTTGGCACTGGGTGCTCTGTCGAATTCCGTCTACCATCCCCGAGAACTGACTCGACCGGCAATCTGCAGTGTCCTGTAACCGAATCAGAACAAGTAACTATTGATAACGACTAGAGATGTGAAAATGGACTTCAGACGGACCAACAAATAATAACTAACACCACTTCATCGGTTGTATCGGTCGTATGACCATATGAGGGAGCTATGTCGCATATGGCTTGTTTCTAGAATAGAACAGTGTTTGATTGAATGAGTCATTCTAGTCATCCGCGCGCAAAATCGAGGTGACAGGTGGATGAACAACATACCGAATCAATTATGTCAAATCAGCTGTAATTTACAAGGTTTTTATCATCTTGAGGACGTAGATTGTCCACTGAAGTTGGCGCGGCTGATTGACGTCGATTGACGACAACAACGGCATGGCATTATTATGTAATCGATTGAACTTAAACTTGAATGACTCCGGAACTTGGACTCATACCCTCAATCCGGCATGAAAATAACTGGAACTTCGAGTATAAAAATCGCACAGAGATTCCAGTGACCGGGCCGCGGCCCAGAGATATGGACTTGGTCGGAGAATGTACTTGTTCAGGTTGGGCCATGGCTGTGCCTGGCATGAACGAGTCCTCATGAGACATTAGGGGGGCCCGTAGC